>PVKP010002996.1:0-70847 GCA_004027715.1 Plecturocebus donacophilus
CAATTATAAAGAGAAAACCCTAACAGCTGCTAGAAAGAAAAAGATTATCTGCAAAGAAAAAATTATTAGATTGACACTGGACTTCATATCACCAACATTAAAAGGAAGATGACAAGAAATCCCATCCAAATACTTTTCTATGTAGATTCACTAGTTTTAAGTCATTTCTGCTACTTAATTACAATCATGGTTTCCCCCATGCTGTTCTTAAGATAAGGAGTGAATTTTCATGAGACCTGATGGTTTTAAAAGTGGTAGTTTTTCCTGCTGCCTAGTGAAGAAGGTGTCTGCTTCCCCTTTTACTATGACTGTAAGTTTCCTGAGGTCTCTCCAGTCATGCGGAACTGTGAGTCAATTAAGCCTCCTTTGTTTATAAATTACCCAGTCTCTGTAGTATCTTTATAGCAGTGTGAAAATGGACTAATACATTTTGGGGGATAAAAATAGTTGCTGCTTCACAGGATTGTTCTGAGGATTATACCAGTTAACATATTGAAAGCATTTAGAACAGTGCCTGGTGCCTGTAAGTGCTACATATATGCTACTAGTATGAATAACAAACTCTTTCAGATACACATAGAACGTTCACAAGAACTGACCATGTTACATCAGGTCACACAGGAAGCCTCGGGAAATTTTAACTTGTTAATTTGCAGAACATGTCTACTGATCCCAATGTAAAAATATTAGAAATCATCACTAAGTAATGGAAATCAAAATAATTCATGGGTTAAACATGTAAATAAATAAAAGACTTAGAACTAAATACACTGAAATCATCAGGATGCAGACAAAGAAACACTCCAAAAGAAATATATAGCCTTAAATACAGCAAAACGACTAAAAATAAATGAAGTAAGCTTTCATTTTTAAAATAAAATTCAAAATAAATCCAAAGAAAGTAGAAAGATGGAAACAAGCAAGAGATGAGCCAGACACAATGGCTCATGATTGTAATCCCAGTGCTGTGGGAGGCTGAGGTGGGAGGATTGCTTGAGGCCATGAGTTCAAGACCATACTAGGCAACATAGTGAAGCCCTGTCTCTACAAAAAAATAAAAATAAAAATAAAAATAAATTCTTTTAAATTAACTGGGCATGATGATGCATGCCTATAGTCCTAGATACTCAGGAGGCTGAGGTGGGAGGAACATTTGAGCCCAGGAGTTTGAGATTGGGTGAACTACGATTGTGCCACTGTACTCCAGCCTAGGAGACAAAGAAAGACCCTGTCTTTAAAATAATTAAATAAATAACAAATACATAAATAAATAGATGAAGGAATTAATGAAGAGATTAATAAAATAAAAAGTAAAAAGGTGGTGATCAATGAAAGAAAATGCTGGTTCTTTGAAAAGATCAATAGAATAGCTATGCCCTTAACAACCATGATCAAGAAAAGGAAGGCACAAATAAATAACATCAGTCATGAGAAAAGGTACATAACCAGAGACAGAGGAAATTTTAAAACATATTTAAGTGGATAGTGTAAAGAACATCGTATCAGATTTAAAACTCCAGTAAAATGGACATATTCATTAAGAAAAAAACTGATGACAAAAATTGGCCTTGGAAGTAGAAAAATCTAGTTAAACCTACAAGCATGAAAGAAATTTTAATGATAAAGACTATTAACCACCCCACCCACTTGTCCGTGTCCTCTTCCTCTCCTATTAAAATGACACCAGACACAGAGTATTGAGAATACGTTATGCCAAAACTTCAGGGAATGTTACATAAATGGCTGCAGAGTATAGCAAAAGAAAGAGGATTGAAGCTGAAGATTAAAGCAGACTTCAGTTCCATCTGAAATATTTTAATCTCTATAAAGGAGAATGGATTTAGGTATTATGAGAAGTTTTAAAATAGTGTGAAAACAAACAGAGGCCAGGAGAGATGAAATGACTTACTCAAGTATACAATCTGGGAAAAAGCCTCAGAGTATACCCACCTGTTCCAGCATACAATGCAGTATCAGGGGCACAGAAATGAATTCCTCTGGAGTCGGATTCAGCAAATCATTGTAGTATCTCATGTCTACTTCAGTTGTGATGACGGAAGTCACTAAAATATCAAAAATACCATTGCCTAATTAAGATGTGTTCTTTATTTTCATCAAAATTTCATGCATAATTTTAAACTATGACTATGCACTAATAATAGCAGGTGCTCCAGGTGAAGGGAGGCTGAACACAATATGGAGGACAGTCCTTATCTCTTAAAGCGCCAGCCCGTGGTGTTGATCCTCCAGCAGCCAATTTCATACATGCCTGGTGGTGGAGCTTGCGGTTCTTCATATTGCATTTTCTTCCTTCCA
The DNA here is from genome assembly GCA_004027715.1 of Plecturocebus donacophilus. Taxonomy (NCBI): domain Eukaryota; kingdom Metazoa; phylum Chordata; class Mammalia; order Primates; family Pitheciidae; genus Plecturocebus; species Plecturocebus donacophilus. Next base: position 2,317 of record PVKP010002996.1, read on the forward strand.
GGAGATGGTACAACAAGTTGTAGAGCCTAGAAAAAGAGTAATTAAAAAGAAACAACTGAGATACCCAGCTGAGAGATGCCCTCATCAAATGCTGGTATGATGAGATCCAACAGGATTCTGAGATTGTGTCACTATGTTCGCACCACAAAATCATCTGCTAATATTAGAATCAAAGGAAAAGAGGTTTGCTTGACGAAGGAAAGAAGGTAATGGCATAGACACTACTCAGTTTTTCCTGCCACAACTACTGAACAATTGTGGAGAAAGTGATGGGGTGATGGGGCACTGGGCCCCAAACAGGTTTTCCTTTTTTCCCCTGGGTGACTCAGAGTCATGCCATTTTCCCTCTTACAATCCTTCAGTGGTTCTCCATGGCCTACAGGATATAAACCAGACTCTCAACTGAGCACCAAAGGAGGTTCATGACCTGGTCCAGCCTCTCCAGCTTTAGTTCCTGTTGCTGTTCTTCCCTTTGCACATGCAGCCTGGGATCGCTAAACTACCCTGTGCTCCTGGCTTGTGCCATAACACTGCTTTTCTTTGACCTCCTTTGTACATCTTTGCCCCTTTCTTGAGACTTCTGTCACTTTCCCTCGTCACACTTTCCATTAGGCACTTCATACTCATCTTTCCCCACATCGCTAATCTTGGTTCAGTTTTCCTGACTTCCCTCTCTTGGCCCTACTCCTCTCCAGATCAGGTGACCAGGTTTATTTCTTCTACTGCAAGCTGAGCTGACTGCTTTCAGCATTCATCATGCGATGTTGGAATCATCGTTGACTTGACTGCCATCCTTTTTATTAAGTTAACCTTAATGAGGAGAACAGGAATGAGTTTTCATTGTTGTTTTGCCAGCATCTTGCACAACGCTAGCACATAGCCAGGTGCTAAATAAATATTTTAATTACTTTATCAATATCCTTCCTGTCACAGATGTTATTCATTGTGCTGAGTGCTGACAAGAGGGTTCCATCCTTGCCTTTGCAAGTGTCAGGTAGTTGAGGAGCTTCATAAAGCCCCCATCATGTAGCCATCTTTAATGCCAGTAGGCAGTATGACCTTAATCCAAGTATTTATGTAACTTTTTCTTCATATGCCTTATAAATATGAAAATAAAATTGTTTAGTTAATAATTTATCCCACTAAAGACACTGAATCCATGCCTACCTCCAAAGTTGGCATGCCTTCTAATACAGGTTTCTCATTAACCACTTGTGGAACATTAATAAGCTGCATGCTTTCCAAATAGTGCTGGTGCTGCCTTTTCCAATCCAGGATGTCATACATCAAACAGGCAATATTTTCAAAAATATCAGTGCCCAATTTCAGCTGCAAGTGAGAGATTTAATGGCAATTGTTAATAGTTTTACAGTTTTGGAATCAGACATATGGTTTGTATCTCTCTTAACAGCTACATCTATCAACTTTATATAGGACAGCAAACCCCTAAGTCCCCAAACCACTGAATTCCAGCCATGGTGACCCTGTTTATATTACTGAATGCTTCTTGTCCTTCTTTGTTTACCACAATGTGGGCTGTTTCCTTCGGAGGGCCATATGGCTGTCTAATGTTTTAAGAGCCTAATTAATGCTTCAACTAAAAGAAATACAACTGAGTCATGAGTTTCAGCAGTGTGCCTGTATTCTTCGTATCTCAATTCCTAAAACACGTTAGATAACTTTAATATCCTCAGCCAATGACAAGCTATAGATGATTTCTTAGCTGGCTATGCAAGGAGCACAATGGAAACAGTGACTCAGCTTTGTGGATCAACTACCCAAATATGTTGCATCTACACAAGTATGTGGGCAATCAGGCAATCACTATTTCTTCTTTTCTTCCAAGCTTCACTTCTTTCCTTTCACCTGTTCTACCTTTAGGGCAAAACACTAAGAAATCCTGATAGACTATTGCTTCTATAGTATCCACAAGTTTTATGAGCTAGCAAGCAAGTTGTAGCTCAGATACCTCTATTACTTGGGCTTTTGTTTCCAGAAGTAGGAAAGCATTGTGATGGCTGGGTCTGTCTGCCTGGAAGCAAAGAAGGATGAAATGGGCTCATTCTGTGCCTGAGTTCAAGAAGTAAGGTGGTATGAGATGGTTCACTGTATGCAGAAGTCCAGTGATGTGCACAGCTCTGCCACTGGCTGGCTTCCCATTCCCACACTAAGGCCGAGGCCTCTTCAGTCAAGCTTCAATCTGATATTGCTTGCCCAAATTCTGGCATAGAAATGTTTTTGGCTTTGCCTTTTATTTCTAGGAAATACAGTAAAGCTTTTGGACAGGGATATTTTAGCTTAACCTTGTTTATTCATGTTAAAATCAAACAGTAAATCACATGCTAAGGATAACAAATTATTTCAGCAAGCAGGGTCTTTTTTTTTTTCCCCAAAGAGGGTCTTAATTTGAAATGTTGCTGATATCTTCCATGGGCAATTATCATGCCTTCAAGGGCATTTCTTTGATGCAAAGCTTTTGTTACCTTGGTTCAACAGAAATACACCCTGCTTGTTTGCAGCTAAATGTTGCAAATGCTTTCCTCCATTCAAAGGGGAAGAGGGTTCCTTGGTTGGACCTTATCTTGGATATGAAGCCGTTATCAATTTACAGCCATAGCTCAAAGTGTGACACTATATATTTAATCTACTTCTACTAAGGGTAGATTTATCATTTTCATGCTTATTAAATGATCCTGTTTAAAAAGAACTTTGATCTTACCTATTAAATTCAATGGCCTTTTCTCTAGAATCCAACTTAATGACTGAACCATCTTCAAGACTTTCCTTCCCCAACATCCTCAATGCTGAGTGCTTCACTCACAAACCATATCTTAGAGAGGCATGCATGGGCTTTAAAAGGTTATTATAGTTGGACCCAGATCATAGCCCTGGTATAAGATGATATTCAATAAATACCTGCAAATTGACTAATAGATGAGTCTGGCAAGCTGAGAAACACAGCCCTAATTGGCTCTGTAGAGACCCGAATGTTTTCATTGTTGACAGTTACCTTCATGGCCCAACTAGAGACCTTTTACATTAATGTTCCACTTCTGAAATCAGGAATGTTCTACCATAACTAGACTGGTAATACTTTTCCATATAAAATAATTTTCTGAACTTTAATTGCCATTTAAACTCTTCCATTCTGCAGGTTTTTTTAAGTAAAATATAGCTACTACCACTTTCTTTAAAAGTAAGTGATTAAAATCTAGTGAATAGGAAATCGTGGACAATGCAGTAGGAAGCAGAGTGCTAGAAATGGTGCTTGGTCTTTTGAAGTTGCCATGTATACCATAGTGTTTACATCTATGTTCTGATGATGCAATGGAGTGTACATGATTTTAGACTCAATGCATTTCAGCTTTATTCAGCCTGTGCCTGGAAAGTAAAGAAGATACACAGAAGGGAGCCCTAGCTAGAGATGGAGCAAAAGGTACTTGGCTTGAGGCTGCTTTAGAAGTAGGCTCTTCTGAATGAATTATGGTTCAGGGATTATAAGGCTGGGATCTCCTGTGCCCTGTTGAACCAAAAACATACACAAGTTCTTGATAGGGTACGTAGCTAGGGCTGAGCCCAAATGAGAGGAGCAGTGTTTCTCCAAAATTTAAATTTATGGATGAGGGTTTTATTACCCACTGATTTTACATGCTTGGGAGAACAGCTGGTCTATGAAAGAGAGAGTAAGAAGCTGGGTTTGAGGTGGGATTTCAGGATCTCAAGGAAATATCCTTCTTCCCCAATATATGTCCCTCTTTCCCCAATATATGTCCCATTTTTTTAGTATAATCTAGAATTTCAATAAAATAGGATGGAATGTTCATACATTACTTGGAATGCCAAGATCTCTGGGATAGGGAAACATACGGACCCAAGGAAACACGAAATAGTAAAGGACAGAGGACGGGGGGTCGACTGAGCTCAGGTTTAGGAGGCAGGAGAGTGAAAGCCAAAGCAGGAAAGCTGAACATATCTAGATAAAGGGGTGGGGATGGGCAAGAACAAAGGGAGTTTGCAGTCTCCAGTCTTTCGCAGAACCAGCTCTACCTTCTATCACAGTTTTTCTGCATTTGGTTTCATTTGCCATGCGAAGAACAAGGCTGAGATTCATTAGGATATCAGACTAAAGTGTGGTGTTTCTACATAGTGATGTATAATGCCTTGTTTTGAGTCCTTATAACTCAAACCAATCTCTCCATTACTACTGATTCGAAGTCCTACCCATCCTTCAGGGTTCAAGTCTGGCCAACCTCCTCAGCATTTTCACTTCACTAAATGCACGTCCATCTCAAGGTAACAGAATCAGGGACACTCAGAGTCAGAAGTGTCCAAGCCCCATAGGCTACCCTCTGCTGCAGAAACAGTTCTAGGTTTTGACCTCACTCTTCTTTTAGACAGTCAGATTCTTTTTTCTTGTCAGCTACCCACAGAGACTGTGCAGACACCCGTCCACCCTCCACACTCCACTTTGCCCAGGCTTTTTCAGAGCACTCACTTGATGTGGTCCTTCTCTAGGACTCTGTTTTCATTTCAGCTCCCTTAATGCTAAAATATATCATCCCTCAGGGTATTCAACACTCCCAGGCCCCTGTTAGTTGGAATAAGAACTAGGGTCATCTAGAAAGAGACCTGAGAGATTTTCTGTAACAGAGGGATACCTGAATACTTTCCACATCTTTAATAAGTAGTCATTTGACCTTTTTTTTTTTGGTTAAAAAGCCATCATGCATCTGTCATTCACTACTTTTCAAATCATCTCATTTCTTCTTTGTCTGAATTAGTAGGAAACTTAGAATGTGTTTCACGTAACCAAGCACCTAGATATGTGGGCTCTTGACCACTGCTTCTCTGTTTTGCAGTTTTAGCCTTGTCTCTCTGCAAGCTCCTCAACAGCAGGGACCAGTAAACACCACCATTCTTGGGAAATGTCTGATAACTATAGGGCCAAGGTCAAGTCATCCTATTAGGATAGACCTTGGCCAAATAGATTAAATATAAGATTTTGGGGCCAAACACGGTGGCTCATGCCTCAATCCTAGCACTTTGGGAGGCCAAGGCAGGTGGATCACCTGAGGTCAGGAGTTCAAGACCAGCCTGGCCAACATGGCGAAACTCTGTCACTATTAAAAATACAAAAATTAGCTGGGCATGGTGGCACCTGCCTATAGTCCCAGCTATATGGGAGGCTGAGGCAGGAGAATCACTTGAACTCAGGTGGTGGAGGTTGCAGTGAGATCGCACCATTGCACTCCAGCCTGGGTGACAGAGCAAGACTCTGTCTCAAAAAAAAAAAAAAAGATTTTGGAAATAAAAGCAAGGGCTTAGAAAAGCAATGTATGAACTGAAACATAAAAAGACAGACATGTAATTCAACAAACTATAAAATTTACTATGATAAAATTAATACATATTAAGATTCTAATTACTGTCTAGAACGTTGTTAAGTGATAAAACAAGGCCATGTGTCACCAAATAAAAGAATCATCATCCTTTCGATCCTCACCTACTATATCTTATTATTTGTTGTTAATTCACAAACTAAAAGCTAATGAATCAGCCATCATTAAGCATTCAATATTATCATTACCCTGAAGATAAAAGAGCAGAGCTCAAGGCCTTGTAATCAGCACTCAGTAACTATCCATGTAATGAATAAATGGAGCAAATAGAACCATTGTGTTACATGTTAAAACCACGCACTGTAACTAATGTGTGTACTAACCATTTTCTCGCCGTCTGACCAGTCAGAAGGAAAATCAGCTGCTTTGACCATGTATTCAAGTCGAGCAACATCAAAGAGATTTGTTTCAGGTTTCTCATTATTCAGGACTGGTTCCAAATACTTCCAGAAAGTCTGAAGTTCTTTTATGGTATTTTCTCTCTTCAATTTTTCTTCTTCTAGATCTAATAATAGCAACATATTTATATTACAAAATGAGAGTGTTAAATGTTTTCTCACTTTAAACGGACATGGTGAGTCATATGCATTGCAAGATATCTTTACAATGCCAGAAAATGTAAATAAAAAATATATAATTCTGATACATTTTTGAAGTTGGACTATGCAATTATGAAATCAGAGAACTTTACTTCTGAGGTTGATATTAAATATGCACTTATCTCATGCTTTCATTTTATAGTTGAGGCCCAGAACAATTATGACGAGGTCACACATTTTGGGAGCTAAATATGTTCGAGATTTCCATCCCTCTTAGATTACAGTCTACATAGGACCAGTTTTTCTGCCAAATCACTTTTTTAGTTATCTTAGTGTCTGCCACATAACTGATTAGAAATGGAGTTTATCTGGTTCTCCTTCTCATATGGCTAATAACAGAGTGGATCGGGGCCGAACGTGGTGGCTCACACCTGTAATCCCAGCACTTTGGGAGTCCGAGGTGGGCAGATCACCTGAGGTCAGGAGTTCAAGATCAGCCTGGCCAACATGGTGAAAGCCCATCTCTACTAAAAATACAAAAATTAGCCAGGCATGGTGGCATGTGCCTGTAGTCCCAGCTCCTTTGGAGGCTGAGGCAGGAGAATCACTGGAACCCAGGAGGTGGAGGCTGAAGTGAGCCAAGATCATGCCATTGTACTCCAGCCTGGGAGACAGAGTAAGACTCCATTTCAAAAAAACAAACTCAGAGTGGATCAATGTTGTATGGTTAACTTTTGATTACATTAAATAGCAAGAGGCTTCTCTAGGTATTTGTACTTTTGCTGATAATAATGATAGATTTCCACAAAATTATGCTTAAAAATTTGCATGAAATATTTATGCTTATTACATCTATAATTAAATAGTAGTTTCTACTACTAAGATTTTCTTATTCTATTATAAAGTCTGTTTTTCTATTATTTTATTTTTATATGTTAAATATTTTTATAGAAAGACTGTGTTTGGAGCTTATGCAGCATTTTCTCACTGGCTTCAATTATAAACCATTTAATGTTTTAACTATCCTTTGAGATAACCAGGAATAGCCTGGGTTTGAATCTCAACTTTTTTACTTAATAGCTGCCTCTAGACTGAGAGTCCATTTTTGTAAAGTGGAAACAATAAAACATAATTTCTAGGCTTGTTGTGAAAACCACATGAATCAATGTACTTAATGCCCTTAGCACTGAGCCTAGTCCCAAGACATGTGCCCAATATGTGAGAGCTATTAGTATTATCAAGGGTAGCTCTTCCTAACTTTGAGCAGCAATTTAAAAATGTAGTGTTATAAAAATTGGGATGTGGCTGTGTAAGATACAAAGCACTGTGCAAATATTACTAATAAATAACAATGAAAGCAACAGCAGATGGCAGAAAAAAACTTGGGCATCTGGTAATACAATCTTACACCAAATTCTAGTTTTATTTCCTAAAGTATACAGTGGCCTTTCGCTCCCCTTCCACAGAAGTCATCTAGGATAATTTTCTTAGACAAAGACCTCAAGGCTCAAAATGGCTAAATCGTAGCATGGTCAGAATTTCATCCCACAACTTCCTAGTCTAAGGCTATCAGAAGAGATAGCACCCCGGTGACTTCTCACAATAAGCCAATAGCAGAACAGGGCAAGAATCTGAGGCCATGACCTCCCCTGGGCAACTTGGTGATTGTGACTTCTGCAAGAACAGATTATGAACAGCGATTCATTCAGCTCATGCTTTAGGTAAAACTTATCAATCAAATGCTCCAGAGAAAGGTGGTTAGATAACCAAGTCTTCTGACCTACAATCTGTTTTCTGTGACTACATAGGGATATAAACATAGAGTATAATTTAAATTTGCAAAATTTACAACACTTGGCTGGTGCAAGCAGAGTAAACAGCAAATCAAAATCTTGAAAAGACTTAATAATGTATGGATTGTAAGACTACGTTTTGGACAGAAAATTACATTTGTACTTTAAGGACAGTGGGTAATACTGAAAGACTCAGTAAGTTGTGTAGCAGACTGCATACCTTGGGGCTGAAGAAGAACTTCCTGCTGCTGGTTAACTGCTGCCAAGTGTGTCCTCAGAGGTTCATAATTCTCTGAAGATATTTTAATCACGCTGGTTATAGGAATGCCAAGTTCAGCCATAATTGCTAATAGTTGAGGATTGTTGAAGCCCACAACTATAATGTAATGCTGGGCACCATCATCAGGCTCATCATCTGTTCAAAATACCATAAAGAAAAGCAGCCATCATTGTAAAAGAGAGCAGGTTGCACTCAGCCAGTTCAATGGCTATATACATTATGCATGCATTTACAATCCCTCTGGCTTGCCAAAAATGATCCAGTTGCCTGGAATGCAGTCACATTGACTGTTTTTCATTATTGCCCTTCCAGTAAGAAGGCTGTGACTATTTTACAAAATATTAAATCACTTTTGCAAATGAAACCTAGGCATAATAGAAGGACAAACATATATGGGGCTCGTGGTCATGGAAAATGTGTGCTTGGGTTTTTGTTAAGAGTTTAGCCTGTAACTTTTTGGGTTCTAATCTCTTTTGAGCAACATCTGGCTTTACTCCTGAATTACAAGTAGCTGCAGCTTTGTGGTATTTTATAAGTAGAGGTGTTTACAGGAGAGGGAAATATTGGATATGGATGTGCTCCCTTAAAAAGTATTGTATGCACTTATGCCAATGGGCGTGAATCCCGAGTATGGACTATGTAGCAACTATGTATTTATTGCATTAAAAATTTAAAGTACATATTGTATACTTTCCTAACATTTTTCTCCTTCATTTTGCCCTGGTTATACTGTTTTATTAATATTAAAACATGAGTTTATTTTAGAATGTGACATTCTGGAGGTGAGAATAATTGTTATACTTTAATACTGATAGTACACAGTACACAAAAGCATTACATTTCAGGAAAGCCCATTAAGATTAATATACAAATCATGCAACAGAGGCACAACTTTTGATTTTTAAGTAATGACTTTTCTTATTTCACTAAACTAATCAATGTTGATATTGCCCATGGACTTCATAATATCACTGCTTCCAAGTCCAGCGGATTTAGAGCAGAGACACATGAGGGGAGTCACCTGGGAAAGGATGGGAAAGCCCCCTGCTATCTCATTTAAATATGCATATAACAACAAGTAGCTCGTTTGGGTTCAGGGAAAGGCAGGAATGAATGACTTATAGCGGCCTAGGAGGAATCATTTTATATTAAACTAAAATGAAAGAGAAATTCTAGTGTCTCTATCTAGGGCAAAATGATGGTGGGGGAATTGGGGTTAGGAGACCATGCACTCTATGTGAGTCACCAAATTAACTAGTCTGATTTCATTACCACTGTGTTTCACCCATGACCATAATCACTTTTTATTTTCCTTTATAATTATGTCTGACTTTCCTATATGTGCCCAACGAGCTAGTAAGCTCCCTGGTGGCACAGTCAACTGGCTATCTCAGCCTTTATTTATATGTGTAAATGTGCCTGGTAAGACATATGCTTAATAAATATTTAAGAGAGCCAGGTGTAGTGGCTCATGCCTGTAATCTCAGCACTTTGGGAGGCTGAGGACGGAGGGTTACTTGAGGCCAGGAGTTCAAGACCATGCTGGGCAATATAGTGAGATCTTATCTTTACAAAATAAATTAATAAGTAAATGAGCTGGGTGTGGTCGTGTGCCTGTAGTCCCAGCTACTGGGGAGGCTGAGGTAGAAGGATGGCTGGAGCCTGGGAGTTTGAGCTGTAGTAAGCTATGATCATGCCACCACTCTCCAGCCTGAGAGACAGAGGAAGACCCTGTCTCAAGAAAAATTTGCTTCCAAACATAAAGGAACTGCAAATAGAAATATTTTTCTCTCAGGGTGTCATGGGAGTCAGTGATTTATGGTTTTACGAAGAGTGAAAAGGCTGGGAAAGACTAAGCATGGTTACTGGAATGACTGCTCCAATTGCACCACAGGTCTGGAGGCAGGAAGTGAAAGGCAGTGCCAGCAGCAGTGCCTTACTGACCAATGTAACATTTGGTGTCATCGTCTTCTCCTCTCCGCTTTAACTGGGTGGTCTTTCTCACTGTTGTGTTGGCCTCAGGCTGATCCTTCCCCTTTCCCTTGGCAGGCTTGGCACTTCCAGCCTTCTTCTCCCTGGGAGACTTTGCTTTCCCTTGATCCTTTTCTAACTTCAGTTTGTCTTCTATTACCTGGAAGGAGAGAATACTTTTTTCTCCAAATCAAACAGTGAGCAAGCAATGGCTTTTCTACTGCCAGGTGCATTAATTCTTCATCTCATTCAATCACTTGTGTACTCTTTATTTTTTATGTGTTCATTCTGTAAATCAGGATAATGGAGATTCCAACTTGAGGCTAAGTTGTGAAAAGGCACATTTATGCATGAGGACTGGTGGGGTGTTTGCCAGAAAGCTGGTTACACAGAGACTTCTGGAAGAAAATCAGTCCTAAGGGAGAGCCAAGTGTGGCCCAATAAGCTACCCTAGTGGTTTGAAGGCAGGGCAGAAAGATAATTTGGAACATATAATGGTGTCAGAAGTTTAGGTTTATCTTTTAGTCTAACCCTGGGGAGCCTCTGTCTGAGTTTCAGAGAGAGGTGGGGTTATTAAAAACAGAACAAAAATTAAAAATATAAAGGAAAACAGGAATGTTTTGCTAACATCTCCTTGACAGAGTATTTCATAGTACAAGCAATGTATTGACCAATTTTTTTTTAAAGATTAAAAGATTCTTTGGGGAGCTTAGCATTAACTAGGTATTTTTTATTATAATCCTACTGAAAAATGTGCAGACATAACCAATGGTTGCTATTTGATGCCTTCAAAGATGGGGTCAGAATAAAACATCAGTTGGCAAAATGAGTTCCTACCATGATGCTCTGGGGCATGCTCAAATTGCCACAGACCAAGTAAAGCTTAATTCCTCCCCAACATTCTGCTTCTCTTTCTTTCCAAACAGTTGCCAAAATGTTATGCAGTATTTCATCACGTAATTACACTTTCAGTTCATGTGTTTATGAGTACAAATTAGTTGTACTCATTGAAATGTTGTGGTAGTACTAGATCATAAGGTGGCCCTGCAGAAGATCTGGAATATGTTTATATTGCTCTTATTATTCCTGCTCAACAAAAGTAAGACAAAACTAATTAAATTATTGCAATGTCTTGGGCTCTGATATCTATTCCTGAGGTCATAAAATCCAAATTTGAAAAACTCTATGACATTAGAGATGGCGAGAGAAGATATTTTGCTTTGACACTCAGTTAACAGAATGTAACGCAAAAGTGGAGAGGAGCGCTTCCCCTAGTCCATGTGGCTTCTGGATGGTAAGGGCTCCAGACAGCCCAGTTTAGCTTTGGCACTCAGAGGTGCCCATGGGTTCTAGCACCCATGGCTCTAGTGGCAATGAAACTGCCACCTTCCCGTACCTGCTCCTCAGCAGGAAGGGACATCATCAGCAAAGCTTCAAGTGTCACTCACAGCCTGAGGTTGAGGTGGATACAGACTATGAAATGGCCTCACCATTTCTAGAAAATGAAGAGAACACCAACGTGGCTAGAGCATATGTAAGTGGTAAAATTAACACCTTAGAAGAGTTAGGGCCAAAGAAAGAAAGATGTTCCTGGAGTAGAAGTGGAGGTCCAGGAAAACAGCTCCATGCTAGACAGAAAAAGGGGGACTGGAAGGAAAGGAGGGCATTGCCAAAGTTAAGCTTGCCAGACTTTACACATGCCTCCCTTAGGCAGTTCCCACTGACACAAATGAGGTAATCTTAACAATAGAATTTCAATGAGAACGGAAGTTCTGAAAATATGTGGGATGCTGGTATTCATCTACTCATTCATTCATTCAGTGAATATTTTTATAAGCTTCAATTTCTGTCCCAGGCTTCCTCAGCAGCACAGGGAAACATCAGTGGAGGCTGAAGGTGTCACTCACAGCCCTGGGTAGGGACAGCAATGAGAGCACAGGTAAGGTACAGAGGAGTGCGAGGGCCCTAGCATTTCTCTCTGCACCAGGTATAAATTGGTGCTTAAATGGGGCTGGGCTCTGCCCCTTGAGCTCACAGCCTATGGGGAATGAAAGAGAAAAAGAAATATAAGCAAACAGATAAAAATGTAACTATAAATTTTAATGATTGCTATGAAGAATCAAACCCAGTCTAGGCATAGAAACAGAACAGAGAAGACTTTCTTAACTAAGTGAGGAAGAACTCTCTGTGGAAGTGATATTTGAGCAAAGACCTCAAAGACAGGTTATCCATATGAGAAGCAGGGAAAACATTGTGTGCGTGTGTGTGTGTGTGTGTGTGTGTGTGTGTGTGTGTGAAGGCCCTTAGGCATACGAAGCTGGGTATGTTCAAAGGACTGAAAGGAGGTGAGCCCAGCAGGAAATTAGCAGTGGAGGTGGGCAGTAGTTCAAGATGAGGTGTGCGAGGCAAGGCATGGGCCAGGCCATCCAGGCTTTTTTTTTAAGGTGAAGGTAACAAGTTTACCTTTTTTTGAGGTGAAGGTAACAAGTTTATGTCTTAATTAAAATACAATGGGAAGATTTTAAAGAGTTTTAAGTAGAGGATCTCTATGATTCTGCAAGATTAGAAACCAGAAGACCAGAAGGAAACTCTTGCAATAGCCCAGATAAAACCCAATAGTGACTCGGATTAAAGTGTTGGCAGAGTGAAGACAAATAGATAGATTTCAGATGTATTTTGGATGTTGAAACGTCATGGGTTGAAAGATTAGATGTGAAGTCTGAATAAGGAGGTACGTCAAAGATAATGCTGTGAATTTTAGTTTGAGCAACGGGGTGGTTGATGGTGTCACCCACAGAGATAGAGAAGACTGGGTGATAAATGGTTTTTACTTAAGGTGGTCAGAATATTAACAGTGTTATGTCAACTTTGAGATGCCTCTAAGAGGTCAAGGTTCAATACACACACTCTCTTCCCAGAAGAGAAATTTGGCTGAAGTTACAAATTCAGGTGTGCATAACATACAGATAGTAGTTAATTGCATGGGAAGAGATGAATCACTGTTGAGTTCTTGAGAAAAATGAGAATTGAGGGATTCCATCTTTGGGTCCCCTTCCACCATCCTTCTGGGATTTCCTCCTCTGGGGTCCCCTTCCACTTAGTGTGGAAGCTGCTTTCCTCTCCGGAATTCCATAGTTGGATCCCCTTCCACAATCCTCATGGAAGCTTTCTCTCTCTCATCTTTTTCTCTCTCTTTCTCTCTGCCTAAATAAATCACTTGCTGCAAAAACTCTTTGGGGTTTGATATTTACTTGCAAGTGCACCATGCTGTGGTCCTCTCTCTCATTCTTGGGTGAGAGACCAAGAGCCTGAAAAAACAGCCTCTCAAGGGAGCTAAGCACTCCCCTGTACTCCCAAAACCCGGAAACAATTAGTGGTGAACCAGCCAGGAGGAGGCAGTCAGGAGCCAAGAAAGCATGTCAGAGGGCCCTCCGAGCCACAAAATTGTGGCGAATGGAAAAGAATGTATAAGCTTTGCCTCATTTAATTTTCTTGGATTGTTGGATAATCCTAGGGTTAAGTCAGCAGCGTTAGCATCTTAAAGAAGTATGGCGTGGGGACTTGTGGACCCAGAGGATTTTATGGCACATTTGATGTTCATTTGGATTTGGAAGAATGCCTGGCAAAATTTATGAAGAAGCCATTCCACTTGCATGGATTTGCCACCATAGCCAGTGCTATTCCTGCTTACTCTAAGAGAGGGGACATTATATTTGTAGATAGAGCTGCCTGCTTTGCTCTTCAGAAAGGATCACAGGCATCACGTAGTGACATTAAGTTATTTAAGTATAATGACATGGCTGACCTCGAGCGACTACTGAAAGAACAAGAGATTGAAGATTAAAAGGGGGCATAATGGACATAAGGTAAACAATTCCTGGAGGAACTATGCTGTATCTCACCCAACCCTGCCCAGTCTCCCGTCAACTAGTGCGCAAGTGTGAGGAGGCGGTGTCCAGAGCTCCACCGCCCCGCCCTCTACAGAGGCGAAGATGTCACTGAGAAGTGGCGTGCACTTTTAGGACACTGTGACCCCCCCTTCCGGAAGGAATCTCCAGCGGCTAACTATGGCAACCACCACAGAGCAGTAGGTGCTGGTGGAGGTGGTACAGGCACTCTATGAGGCTCCTGCTTACCATCTTATTTTGGATGGGATTCTAATACTCTGGATAATCAGACTTCTTTTCTCTAAGACTTACAAATTACAAGAACGATCTGATCTTACAGTCAAGGAAAAGGAAGAACTGATTGAAGAGTGGCAACCAGAACCTCTTGTTCCTCCTGCCCCAAAAGACCATCCCCCTCTCAATTACAACATCGTTTCAGGTTAAGTGGGCACCTGGTCTTGGAGAATCTTCTCTTGAGACAGCTCTCTTTGGTTCCACAACTCTTCTATCCACCTTGTGTGGCCTTGCATTCATGGCTGCATCTGCCACAGTGGTATAAGTGAGGAACCCAAAGCCCCTGGAGCACTTGGTGTTTGGATCTCTCATTACCACACAGTCTGTGAGCCTTCCCCATTGCTCACAATGGCTCCTCAGGCTCTCATTGATTGTTTCAAAGCTCAATCCTCCAATGAAGAACTTCCTCAGCTGTTTGGCTCTTCAGAAGACTCTGACTTAGACATGATCACAGGGAGCAGAGAGACTTTAACAATGCTTCTTCAGTGGTGTCCACGGGCAGAAAGGACTATTAATTATTTTTGACATGGAGTTTCACTCTTGTTGCCCAGCTGTGTGCAGTGGTGCGATCTCAGCTCATGGCAAGCTCTGCCTCCTGGGTTCTGCAAGTCTCTTGCCTCAGCCTCCCGAATAGCTGGGATTACAGGCATGTGCCACCATGCCTGGCTAATTTTGTATTTTTAGTAGAGATGTAGTTTCTCCATGTTGGCCAGGCTGGTCTTGAACTCCTGACCTCAGATGATCTGCTCACCTTGGCCTCCCAAAGTGCTGGGATTACAGGCATAAGCCACTGTGCCTGGCCACAGATATCAATTTTTACTCAGTTCTTGGTGTGGTTAAAAGTGAAGGGACAGGCAGGATGAGGGGCCCAGCAGCCTTGTGGGCCAAGTCAGAGGTAGGAGGAGGAGCTGGGATCTGTGAAATGTAAGTGGCCAGGAGCAGGGAGTCTCAGCAGGTGGGGAGATAGCAGGAGAGGCTGGGTGGCACTGCAGTTTACCATGTCTTCTTTATCCTCTCAAGTTGCTTTTTCGGTCTCCTGGAATTTGATGTTCTACTTAACGCTCCCATGTTCTTATCCATGTTGTCCGTGAATCCCTCCAGGGATAGGCAGGGAAATTTAGCTGGTGGGGGCAGCTCATCTCTCTCCCACCTTAATTGCAGGGGAGGGGCCAGTGGCAGCTGCTGGGTGGCCCTGACAGTTTTTGTTTGTGGGACCTGTGGCTGGCAGCTCTGGGTGGCAAAGAGCTACTTGCTGCAAGAGCTGCAGGATCCTTGGCTGGGTCTCCTTCCCCCGCATCTGCAAGCCTGAGGAGCTGAGCAGGTGATCTTTATCCAGCACCTGAGAGGCTGCCTTCTCTTGCCAACGGTAGCAGCCGGGAACTGGGCCAGGGAGCACTGTTGAAGCTGGGTCAGGCTTCCCAAAGGGAAGGACGCCTCCAGCAGGGCTGTGTGTGCTGGGCACTCCATGGCCCTTGGGGTGGAAACTCACTGCAGGTACCTGGGCCTTGTCAGTCCCATTTGTTTCTGTAAGGCTCTTGCTATGGACATTTCCCTTTAAGGCCCTGGGACTGCAGTCAAAGGAAATGAGGCTCCCCTGTGTCTCCAGGGGCCTTGAGGCAGATGCTGCTTCCCCATTGCTACAGGGGCCCCCTTTCTCCTCCTCCTGCCCCTGTGTCTCTACCTGATCGTCCACCTCCATTGGTTCTTCCAGCTCTTCTTCTGCTCTCACCTCCGTCTTCAGGATCGGGATGGAATTCCAAGACCTGTTCCCCGGCTCTTGCAGTGAAGGCAGTCAGAGGGGAAACTTGAGTCTTAGATGAGGGATCCTCAAGGAGCAGATGTGTCCGAAGATCATGGAGTTGCGTGCAGACAGCACGGGTTTCTTCCTTGTGGGGAGCCTCCAGACCAGAGGAGGCAGCTCCCACAGTAGGGTGCTCATGTTCCCAGGAAGAGGCCATGGCCTCCTAGGGGCGCCATTTGACCTGGCTGGAAAAGAAGGCCCAGGACCTCATTGAGGGTTGAAGAAGAATCCAGAAGAGTGCAGAGCTCCTGGGACAGGCACAGGCACAGGAGCTGCAGGGTGAACCCGGCTAGCCGAAAAGATGGCATGGACAAGACGAGCCCGTTGCGGATGGCACAGTCGGGGCCTGCGGTGGGACCAGGAACAAAATATGCTTACGAAATTTCCCTTTTTGCGCAAGTTGTGTGCAGACAAAAATGAGGGTCAGAAACAGAGAGGATAGTCCCGAGTCACCTACTACTCTGCAGCTGGGTGCGCACTGGACAGCTGGGAGCTTGTGACATCTCAGTGGGGCTGGTGACAGAGCAGGGTGTGGGGCAGCGCACAGGAGTCCAGCAAGGGTGCCTACAAGTGGAGTCAGAGGGCAAAGGGCGAGGGTCCCCACCCGTCCAGCTGGACTCTCTAGCCCCAGGGATGTACTGCTCCTGCGGGCAGGTGTGTGGCCCTGGATGAGCCCCGCTGTGGGGCTGTGGGGGATGCGGGGCTGATCTGCCAGAGCCGTTCCCACCTGGTGCATGGCCCAGGCACTGGCTGACACCCAGTGGCCATGTCTTGGCTGGCCTTGTCCCCTGGGTTACAGGGCCACACCCTGCTGGAAGCAGATTTCAGGAGAGGATGCGTGCCCCGGCTTGACTGGCTGCTGCCCCTTAGCACTTCCCTTCCTGGCAGATGGGGTCTCCACTTCTTTTTACAAATTTGCCTGAGAACTTTCCTCAGGTCATTCAGGTGATCATGACCCAGCCAGGCTTTGAATCCAGATTGTGTGATTCCACAGCTGGCACTCTGGCCTGTGTGCCTCCTCATCATGGATATAGCATGTATTCTTAATTTTTCCTGTAGTCCTGGGGTGCTTAGCAGCATGGCATATCTGTAATAAGCACATGCACACAAAGAAGGAGGTCTTCAACACATAAGTTGACCATGGCCCACTCTGGGCCCCAGTCCTCTTCAAAGATGTAGGGATCATTAGCTGTCAGCACAGCATCATCTCACGTTACGCTTCTAATGGAGCCGTTCAGCCCAGATGGTCTTTCTCATCTGGTGGGAAGAATCTAAGTACATACAGACAATGTTCTAGATCAGCTTTGGCCTATCCTCAAAGAAATTCACCAGTGGATTATTCCATATAGATAAAAGCCAGTTTCTCTGGTCTTCCTGGATGTGTCTGGAAAGCAAGTACATTATTTATTTGCAAGTTATAGTGGATCAATGTATTTGATTAAAATACGATCAATGTAATTTGGTCACGGTGAGCATGCCAGCTGGGTCCACTCTTCACCACACATTATGATACTCTAGATTTTCTTACGGCCAAGAGAAAGACATATTCTTGGATGTCTGTACTATGGAAACATGTATGAAAAACCATTCGGCCACTCCTCATCCTTGTATTAGAGAATTGAAACCATCTATATTCAAGGATATTACTGAAAGGTAAGAAGTTACTTCTGTCATTGTGTTGTTTTCTGGTTGTTTTGTAGATCTTTTGTTCCCTTCTTTATTGTTTTCTTCATGGTTGGTGAGTTTCTGTACTGATAAGGTTTGATTCCTTTCTTCATTTCATTGACAAATCTGATGTAATTTTTTCCCTTTGGTTACTCTGTAGCTTACAATTAAAAATTTATAGTTATGATAGACTAAAGCTGATAAAAAGTTTTGATCACACATGAACATGCTATACTTGCTCCACATCCCATGCCAATGCACAACATTTATACTTTTGGGCCATAATTTATATTGTTCTATATTGTGTATTTGTTAAGAACTCATTGTAAATATAAAAATAAAGGATGTGCAACTTAAAAAAAAAATGAGAATTGAGCCCAAGATCATGCTAGGGATCTCAATGCTTACCAACTGGGTATAAGGAGAGATGCCAGCAAAAAGAGATAGAGAAGTGGCTAAAGGAATAGAGAAAATATATATAATGTGAAGCCAGAGAACCAAGAAACCAAAAAGGGCAAAAAGACAAGAATTGGCAGTGGCAGGTAACACTAAAAAGAGCAATATGGCGGAGTGTGGAGGTGGAAAATAGGAGGACAGTATCAACAGAGAAACCACTTTTATGGACAACTGTTTCTGGAAGTTTGGTTGTAAAGTGGAACCAGAGCTCTGAGTGGTTCAGTAGTTGAGTGGATGGAAGACGGTATGAGGCGTGTATATACATAAAGTCAAGAGATGCTATGCTTGCAGGCTGATGGAATGGTGCAGTAGACAAGGAGACAGTGAAGACTGGAGGCCAAGTTCTCCAGGAGTCAACATGGGATGAGGACAAAAGAAGGTGTCAATGACTGGACCTTGATACTGGACCTTGATAGGAGGAGAGGAAATTTCTTGGTTTCATAACCAAGGACAACAGGAAGAGGATGGGTGCCTGGGTGTATGCAAGAAACAGAGACATCTTGAGGATGTTGAGAAAATGTTTCCATTTTTTTCAAGTGAAGCATGAGGCAAAGTCATCAGCTGAGAAAAGGCAGGAAAGAGGTAGGAGGTTTGAATAGGGAAGATGACATAAAAGTTACATCAGAGAATGGAGGAGCAAGCTTACCAAGGTAATATGGTAGGACTCGGCCAGTGGTGGCAACTTATTGAATGTTGAGATTGTTAATTTTAAATGAAATCAGTCTTTTTAATTGTGTGAATTTCCTCCATTTATGTTTAGCGGGTCACGAATAGATATAAAAATGATGGATTACTGAGTTCATCCTTGGAGGGGTTTTGCAAAGTGATTGTGATAGAAGGAGAGAAGAGCAAGGGAAATCAAGACTGAGCAGAGAAATTATAATATGATTGGATCATGGGACCTAAGCCAAACAAATAGCAGGAGAGGACAATGAATGGAAAGTGTTAGGATCTATGGACTGGGATTTATAATGTGGTTGAAGAAATTATGTAGGAGGATATTGGATTACGAGTAAGAGAAAAGGATAGGAAATTTCCAAGGTTAGAGAACAGGAGACCTCAAGACTTTGGAGGTGATGAGGGCTTTGGCAATGACGAGGTTCAAGGGAGGCAATGGCTAAGATGGAGTGGAAGAAATGATCATTAGAGAACTAAGAGGCCAGTAAGAAGAGAATTAGTCAGTAATAAAAGACATCAAAGAGAAGAAGAGTCAGAGAGGCAAAGAATGACAATGTTAATTAAAAATTGTCCAGGTCAGAGATTTCCTGATAGACAGATAGGAGGGTCTGGGTAAACTGAGAGGTACAGCCATGTGGTCAGGGGGCTGCACCAGGCCATCAGGGCTGTAAACCATGAAACTAACTCCCCTTTTTAAGACTCAAGGTTCTCTACATAACTTTCTGACAGTTTGCCTTCCTATGTACAGTTTGTCTACAGGGAGAAAACTTTCAGTTAAGGCTGATGGGTCTGTCCCATAAAACTGACAGTAATATTTACAGTAGTAAATTTGCAAGTGGCTATCATTATTATCATCCTTGTCATTACCATTAATATTATGTATCTATTTATTACATTCTCACTATAGCCCAAATACTCTATCTTGTCAAGTCTTCACAATAACTACAATAGGTAGAGCATTGTCTTCATTTTACGGAGGAGAAAACTGAGTCTTAGCAAGGACAAGTAGTTGTTCAGTCTCAAAGCTAGTAAGTGGCAAAGCCAGGCCAGTCTGGCTCTATCACCCATGCTCTTTTTTAATGGGTTTGTAAGGCACGAGTCAGTGCCCCTGAGTGCATTTGGCCTGGATGCACTGGCAAGACTCATACAGGGCTCTCCAACAGCCAAGCTTTGGATCATGGCAAATTTAATAATTTGTAACACCCTGTGCAGCTCCTTGGTAGATAGCTGGCCTTGCTACAGAGAAGTTCCCAAGTGGCCATCAAAACCTACCAGAAACTTTTACAACTGTAATTTTAAATAAAATCTCAGGGTGATATTTTGATCTAAAAAGATGAAACCATTTTAGGTTATTATTTTAAAGTTTACCTGGAATAAACATTCATTCATTCATTCATTTCATCATTTCACAGATACTTCTCCCCATCATGGGTCAGACAGTAAGAGGCCCTCTGGCCCTGCAGGTTTTCCTAGGCAGGGTGTGACAGCCTGTGAAGCCATGTAAGTCTCATCCCTTTGGGGCCTCTTTAGCAAAGACTGGAGTTCTAGAAGCTCAGGAACTCTGGCCCTTTCTTCTATTTGGTTCTTGGGATTCTAGAGAAAGGAGGGGTGACTATAACTAAACATTCAAAGGAAGTGGTGAATTCTAGTAGCAGAGTATAGTCTCCAGACATCATCATCTTTAATTTGATCTCACAAAGCAACCTGTAAGATGGGGAATTTTATTCCCATTGTATCAATTAACATAGAGTTTGTCCTAAGACACACAACTATGGTAGACAGTGCTAATCTGACTTCAAAGCCTAAACTCATTTTATTTCCATGATACCCTTGTCTCAGTCTTTAATGTTCTCCTGACTGCTACATACCCTCCTGCCCCCCCTCTCTTCTGTCTTCCCAGGGGCTGAGTCACACTTGCTGCATGCCCTTTCCTTTCTCCAGAGCACTCCACCCCGCTCAGCCACTCATCCTGCTCACTTCTCTCCCCTCCTGTCTCTCCCATTCTTTTTGCCTTTGCATTCCTCTAGCAAGACCAAAGTTGGGAGACTGGAGAACAGTATATATTTAGACTAATTTCCATTAACATTAAAATGATATTTACCTCCCTCACCTTCACAAAAGTATTATTTTGTTTTTAAGTTTTTATAGATGAGTTTCACTCTGTTGCTCAGGCTGGACTCAAGTTCCTGGGCTCAAGATATTCTCTTACCTGAGCCTCCTGAGCAGCTGGGAATACAGCTGCATGCCACCATGCTCAGCTAAAAGTATTTTTAAAGAGGACCCTTAGAAATCCTAATTTACTTCTGTAAATAACTTCTTCTTGTAAAAATTATTACTAAAAATTTGGAAAAAAAATATAAAGAGCTTACAAAAGTCACCATAATTTAGAGAAGATGAGTGAAAATGTTCAATGCATTCCTTCAAATTAATTTTCTGCATCATTTATACATAACTGTTATTATTCTCTCTGTATAACTTGGTGTCCCACATTTTTCCATTTAACAATGAAGTATCTTCAATTGGTAGAATATGTATTACTATGTAAAGAATTTCCTGGGTAAATAAAGGATTCTGTGGTGCAGAGAAATTATGTGCAGACAATAAAAGCGAACGAAAGCACCTAGGTCTTCCTGGGTTCCAGATCCAGGCTGAGAACTCCTTGGTGGATTTTTGAACATGTTCTTTACCCCACCCAGTCCCTTCTGCTCTCCTCCCATGGCTGACCATAGCGGTGGTCTGCCTATTCCTCTCTTGAATTCAGTCTATCCCTCTCTCACTCCTCCCACCCACCATACTGAAGTTGAACCACAACAGTCTCTTTCTCCCTCTAGTTCTGGACAATGATTGACTGGTTGGCCCGTAGAATTCTACGTTGGTCCCAAAGTGAAACATCCTTTTGTAACAAGCCCCAATCACAGGAAAATCATTTCCTATCTTTTACTTCCTTTTTCTTACATTCTAAGAAAACCCTTCTCACCTATTGGTTTACGTCTTGAAATCTGGGAGTGGGAAGGAAGTTAAAAAGATCAAGCACATTCAGCAAAGCTGAGCCCCTCAATTACAAACTCAAATTAGTTCATACAAACTCTTTCTCTGGCCTTTCTTACTTCTAGAAAAAATTCTAGCCGGGCATGGTGGCTCATGCCTGTAATCCCAGCACTTTGGGAGGCCGAGGTGGGTGGATCACAAGGTCAGGAGTTCAAGACCAGCCTGGCCAAGATGGTGAAACCCCATCTCTACTAAAAATACAAAAATTAGCCAGGCGTGGTGGTAGACACCTGTAATCTCAGCTACTCGGAAGGCGGAGACAGGAGAATTGCTTGAACCCAGGAGGCGGAGGTTGCAGTGAGCCAAGATCACACCATCGCACTCTAGCCTGGGTGACAGAGTGAGACTCCATCTCAAAAAAAAAAAAAGCAGGGGAAACTCTTGTCAATTCAAGGCAAAAATTTTAGAACAGTATATCCCAAAAGTCCCTCTCTCCACCAGGTTTGGGGAACGCATGTTCCCCAGCATATGAAGGAAGAGTGAAGTTTGCTACAGATTCCTTTCTTTTTTTTTTTAATGCTGTATGTATAGAAAGCATCTGGATGCCTCCTACTGTGAGAAGGCTTTGGATAGGCACAGAGATTTCTTAATCAGTTAAGTTACATAGCAGATGTGAGATTTTTGCCTCAGCAAGAACCAAAAGAAGTGTTGGCATTTAACATACTCAGCTGAATATCAAGTGACACCTACCTAGAACCCTTAATCTTAAATTATTCTCACTTTTTAAGAAGAGAAATAAACCATTTTCCTTCTCTCTAATAGGGCAACCTAGTTATTGGATGCTTCAAAATATTTTAGATCATATTTTATTTCTAAATGACTTCTTGATGTCAAAATTGAAATATAATTAATAAGTATTCATTCCCCTAATCCCTTACAATCAAAGGAA
Source organism: Plecturocebus donacophilus (assembly GCA_004027715.1). NCBI lineage: Eukaryota > Metazoa > Chordata > Mammalia > Primates > Pitheciidae > Plecturocebus > Plecturocebus donacophilus. Next base: position 25,017 of record PVKP010002996.1, read on the forward strand.
TGTAAATGGTAAAGGTCAGTGAAACTGATGATAAATAGCTATACTTCATCTTATTCTTAAAGGTAATAATGCAGGCCAGGCACGGTAGCTCATGCCTGTAATTCCAAAACTTTGGGAGGCCGAGGTGGTGGGTCACCTGAGGTCAGGAGTTTGAGACCAGCCTGGCTAGCCTGGTGAAATCCCATCTTAGCCAGGTGTGGTGAAGCATGTCTGTAATCCTAGCTACTCGGGAATCTGTAGCAGGAAAATCACTTGAACCTGGGAGGCAGAGGTTGCAGTGAGCTGAGATTGTGCCGCTGTACTCCAGCTTGGGCAACAGAGTAAAATTCTGTCTCAAAAAAAAAAAAAAAAAAGGATAAGAATGCATATACATATTCCTGTATAACTGTGTTTCATATAAAATTTATAATAAGATCCTCAGAATAGTATTGTTGAGGATATAGATAAGAAAACATGTTCACAGAGTTTGTAACTAGCTCACTCTATTCGGTAGTTTATGAGAAACTGGGTTTTCTGAGTGTTTTTATAGTTCTCTTTCAAGATATCATGCTATCTCATATTATAGTGGACAAGAAATAGGCTAAAAATATATATATATAAGTTCACAGAAATTTGAGAGCCAGTAGGTTAAACAGTATTAAACAGAGTGGTTTTCCTCCATCTTTAATTAGCTATTATGTTGTTAAATATCTTCAAGGGTTGTATATAATACACAGTGATTTCCATGTTCATTTGAGCAGGGGCCATTTTTTTCTTTTTTAAATGGAGAACTAGGTCTAAGTGGCCATAGGATTTACTTTGAGTATACAAGGTTATGGGAACACTTTTAAACATTAAATCAATTCAATAAATCTATGGTAAGAAAATTATCCAAAATATGGAGAATTCTATACTACAAAGTACATGGTTTATTATGAAAAGATATGGAAATAACTTAAATGCTCAACAATAGAGAAATGGTTAAGAAAATTATGGCAGTGAATAAAATATCACATAACTAATAATAATGATAGGGTGGACACCGTGATAATGAGTAAAAATTATAATCTATCTTAACTGAAAAAGCGGTATATTTTTACAATGATTACAGCTATGTAAAGAAACAAATCTGCAGAAAGAAATAGAAAGAAAAATACCAAAATGTTAATATTAATTATAATAGGGTTATACATTGTAAATGTTTTGCTTTTCTTTCTCTATATTTTCTATGTGGTCTATGAAAGACTTTAGCACTAGATTAGTCAATGCTATCCTAGCTTACCATGCAGGGGGAACATCTGGAGCAATCTCTGAATGTCCAGTTTTAAGAGTTTCTTCCAGAGACTGAGTCATTTCTGGGTGGGGGGTAGGACTGGAAATTAAGTCAGGATTCCCTATGGAATCAGTGGTTGGTTAGCTCAGAACCTTTCTCTTCTTTGAGTTTCTTTCCTTCCCTTGACTGCTGGCCCCTGTTTAACCAGAAGATGTTGTACACAATGTAGTAGAACCAGATGCTTCTGAGTAGATCACTGAGCACAGCCATTGGTCCTACAGGGAAATGTCTCTGGGCAGACACTCTACTGACTGTGAGCCAAGAGTGCCATTTCATAATTATTCAGACACACTTAGGAAGGATAAGAACATGGGGGTTAAGAACATGTTCTTTGGAGTCTGACAGTTCTGGATTTGAATCCCAGCTCTACCACTGAGAGTAGCTGTTTGGCCTTGGGAAAATTCTTTAACTTTTCATACTCTCGTTTTCTGCATCTGCAAATTGGGAACAATACTCTGCACCTAATAAAGTCATTTAAAAGATTAAATGATAAAACATGTGCAAAGGGCTTAGTAATGTGCCAAATAGTCAATAATGATAGCTAACTATAATTATTAGCTGCTATGATCATAGCTCTTCCATATTTTAAAGTACTACTGTATATTAAAGATGCATATTTCTTTGCATTTTTCCTGAAGTCTATAAAATGTTTTCATTAATTAAAAGCAAACCAATTAGGAAAGGACTACCCTATTTTATGGATAAGCCAGCTGGGGGGTCATTTATTATTACTCCTGAATTGTTGGCTTTTGAAGCTCCTTAGATTCAACATCCATGTTAGTAGGATCCTGATTTCGATAATCCAGCCTCAAAGAATTCCATCCAGTTAGTGAGGCAAGTTATTCCTGTCCCGAAACCACACAGATCCCTCTAAACTGAGTTCCTGTTCTTTCTCTGTTTGATTTCTTAAAATAGTTTCTGAAGATTTTAACCACAACTGAATCAAAACTAACCAGCCTGTAATTTCCTTTTATGTCCCTATGGCCTTTCCTTTAAAACCACACACACACACACACACACACACACACACACACACACACACACACGCGCGCGGCATTACATTGGCTGGTTTCCAATGTTTTGGAGTTTCGACTGGAGGAAGCTGGAAGGTGTCTGTGAAAGCTGCTCTCATTTCTTTGTCCCTCTTTTGGAGGAGGCTCTGGGTTGATTGTGGCTTAATCATAACTTATTATCAAATGTAGGCACTTTTAATCTTCAACTGTTTTAAGAACAGTCTACTAGCGTTACAAAAAGTTTCCCTAGTTCTTTACCAAGTACATTCCTTCTCTTTAATTCCAGTATATCAGAAAATAAGGCAATTTGTACTATGCATATTAGCTAGCAAGAGAAAGAATTGTTCTTTCACAGAAAAGACACGCTTTCTAAAAACATCTAACAAAATATGGATAACTTATTTGGATTCATAAATTAAAAGCACAGTTGGAAGATATTTGGATTTTCTCCCAAAACCTATACAAACATTCTGAAATCAATACAGATGAACATAAGACTAGATTTTATTTGGCCAATTATTTAAATGGTTAATGACTTTTTGTACTGTAGCTCTTTTTCATTTTTTTTTTTATTATCAAGTGTTTTCTTTTAAATGAATTCTCAAAATATTTGGGTTCAAAATTGTTTTGACTTTAAATGTGTTCATAATTGACTTTAAATGTGTCCACAAAAGTTGGAGCTAAAAAGAAACAAAAATATGAGTAGATATATAATATTTAGATAATGACTAAATTAAAATGGATCAGAATGAAAACCAAATAATTTATTTTAAAATTATAAGGAACATGAGGAGAATATATGTGTCACTACATTGCTTCTGTAAATGTTTGTTTCAGTAAATGTTTGTTGAATTAATAAATTAACAACAGATTGACAATGATAGAAATAAAAATGCAAATCAAATGTTGAGATAATGATGTAAGAAAAATACATTTCTAAACAAAACACTTTTAAGTTTTAAGATATAATAAAACTGAACTAAACAAAACACTTTTAAGTTTTAAGATATAATAAAATTGAACTAATTTAGAATTATTGTGTGAGAGAGTCATATTCAAAAGTTCTGAAATGCTAAAATATATTTGTGAAAATACAGTACATTTTCTTTATGATATTTATATTTGGAGTTCATCAACAAGGTATTTCCAAATAAATAAATGTTTTCAGATAGATTTAAGTCATTTGCAATTAGAGGCTGGCATTTGCATCCCAGAAATTTACATATTGAAGAGCTTAACACTGTTTTAGAAATATCTTTCGTCACATTTTTTATAATATGAATTATCTAGCAAGCTTTCTTGCAAAGCAGAAAGTAAAAGCAATGTTAAGCATAGCCCAGACTAAAGTGTTATGTTATTAAAAGTAGTGGAGTTGAAAATAATATTTCTTTACTGTATTTGGCAATTAAAACTATAAAATTTATATTATTTTCTCAAAAGTTTTGATTGATTAAAACAGGATCAAATATATAGTGATACATTAGAACATTAGAACAGCTACCTAGTCATATTACTTATTTTTGCCCTCGCTTTTTGGCTAAGATTTTCTATAATTTCTACTATGGGTATTTTTCAAGTATTGATTCTTAAAAATACAATTTCAAAAGTGAAACAGAATATACAAAACACTCTTTGGGTTGTACAGATGTAAGCACTTAACCTTTGAAAGACAACATCTACATAGATACGTTGATGTTAAAAAGTTGAAGAGTCAGTCACTCCCCTTATAGAAATTTCAGAATCTCCCTGTTGGTTCTGGAAAGATGAATAGATTAGGTAAAGTCCTCTTTTCTTTATTTCATATTCTAATCACAGCATGGTGTCAGTTTTACATACCTTCTCTTATTTTGTGTATTGGCAAACTCCCTGGCTGACAAGCATTAACCTTAATTGTTTCAACCGACCTCTTAGGCAGGGTTGTTGAAATGAACACCGATGATATCATCCCACAAACAAGTGCTTTAATCTCCTCTTTTCCAAGAATATTTTCCTGATTATACTCCATTTCAATCAGTTTTCATCATTTATTTAGCACTTACTCATATGGTTGTGACTCAGAGATTTGGGGTTGGTGTTTTGGTAACCCAAAATAATGGAGACATCATAGTAGATTATGTAATCATTGGCTCCTAATTGCTCAAAAGTTCTCTTACTGTATCTAACACTTAAAAGAAAATAAAAACTCTAAGGTTCATGCCCCAATTACCCAGAACTCTCAAATTTTCAGCAAATAAATTGAGATAATTTCCATGTATTTAGAACCTCTTGAAACGCTGAGTAAAATAATGGTGCAAAAATTATTTTTATATTGTTGCAAGCTTTAAAACCTTTTCCTAAGCTACTAGGGTATTTATTAGTTTTTACTTAAAATTTGTTAACTGAAATCTACAATCTTCTCCTATAATAAACAATTAATGACATAAGTGGCAAACAAGTAAATTAATGCTCTTTAGCACACTATTTTCTAAGTGCTATGGGAAAGGGCAAAGCAAACAGAAAGTCCAGAAATTTTTGCAAGAATCACAGCCTACTTTTTATAATTTAGATTCCCATATGGCACTGGAATTTAAAACAGGCAAGAAGAGATGTTTCTATATTAGTTTCAAATTTTCCAATTTTTCTTCTGCCAAGTCTTAACTAGCCTGAGTATTTCTTAAGGTACAACTGCCCCGACACAATGGAAAGAGTTTCATTAGATAGAAAACTATACTATCAGTTATGTTAATATTAGTAGAATTTTTCTGGGCACAATATATGCCACAAAGATGCTATATGGGAAATAGCTCTGAAAACCATAAAGTTCTATATTGAAAATACAAGGTGGCATTATTTTTTTCTATAATTACCTTGTTGAGAGGCCAATTCAAATAGGAAACCTAGATTCTGGGGATCTTGCAAAGGTGAAGAAGGCATTATTGGAACATTTTTCTCTTTTTTCTTCCATGAATTGGTTTTGCCTTTTCCACTTAAAGGCATAAAGAAATGACTTCATGTGCAAATCCATTTCTCTCTCTCTCTCTCTCTCTCTCTCTCACACACACACACACACAAACATTACATATGTACATACTGAAGCACTGGGCTTTCCAAACATAATTCAGCATGATTCAGAAAATAAGAAAAACATCCTATTTTGGGTTATGATGATAGCAAATGGATTTGAACCTGGTATCAGTTTGCTAATAGCATTTTAAAATATTTTCATATGCAAATATGAGTCTTTGGAAAACACAGATGATTTCTATAAGCAAATTGAAAGAAAAATCCAGGTATGAAGAAATATCAGATGTATAATATAGGAGTAGAAATGATAGATTGCTGCTAAAATATTCAGATTATTATGAAGGTGCAGATGTGCCTATTATTTTAAAAGCCACTTCTATAGAATATCATATAAACTATCTTAAACAGTTAGACCCGAACTGTGAGGGTTCCCCCCAACTGTCCTTTTTATATTTAGTTTTTCCGACTCCCTGTCTCTTCCCTGGGTCCCTTCTTGGCTACAACTTTATTATATAAATATACTGCCATAGAAACAATCTTGGGCACATGCTCTGAATACTGTTACTCTCATATTTTAGGGAACCTATTTTTAATGGGTTTATCATAATTCCTCCAGATTTTTGGACAGCCTTTTCTCTAAGAAGCTGAGGTGACAGCCAAATTTGCCAGGTAACACTTAATGGTAGGCTTAAGAAGAGAGGAAGTGCCCCTGGAGAAACCTGGCTCCATTTCATTCACCACTTGCCCTCTTTAGAAAACCCACCACATCATACAGTACCTTCTTTTCACTTTCCCGTCGCTGCTGGTCCTTAAATTTAATCTGGAGAAGTTGAAATTTCAGGAGTTTCCCTATCAGTGGTAAGGTTAATTTCTCTCCGCTATCCATAATTGCTTTTGCTGCCATTAACACCTATACAGAAACACAATTATTAGAAAAAGTGATGTTTTATAACCTTTGGCACAGTCTGTCAGTGATGAAAAGATGAAATTTTATATTTTCTATTATTTGTCATACTGGAAAGATACCTCATTGTTCGCTGAAAGAAAGTTAGGGGAAAAATGCCCCAATGCTACAGAGAGGGGCATTTACCCTCTTCTTTAAATTGGATTGTCTGAATATGACTTCTTTTTCTAATAAGGCAGAGTGCTTCCCGCAATAGTGTTAGACTCAGACTACAGAAAAGGGGTAGAGAAAAGATAGGCTGGGCTCCATTTTAGGATGACTGATAGGGTGATTCATGCTACAGAAAGTCTATTGTTGTTTGGTGTAGCCAGTAGTCCAAACTGTCAAACTTTGACTTATTAGGACATTATAAATTAAACAGAGTTTTATAATAGTGGAAATGACTATGTTAGCAGTCTTTTATTTCTTTGTAACTAAATTCAAATGAAAGATAAAAGCTGCTTGACACAAAGCCGCCATATGAATGCTGCTCCCCGCTGCAACCTAACGTTGATCATGTTGGTATGCAGCCTAATTGGGGTGAAATAAGGTTATTCAGTTTTCCGTGGGTGACGACAGCCACTAGGAACTACAGCTGTATTGTCCAGATGTGTGGCACTGACAGCCTGTTTTATGACTGTGTTTTTTACAGCTTCTTTCCCCTAAATTTCACACAACTGTCTAACATCTGGGCCCTTTTCCTTGGAGCCCTATAACCACTTTATTTACTGCAAAAAAAATAAAATCACGTAAAATATACCATAAAAAGTTGTTACGTGTTTCTCTCTATTCATGTTGTCTCCCTAATAAAGTTCACCTCCGCCTGAAGCATTGTCACAGAAGTGATCTAGTTGAAGTATTTTTCGACTTTTGTTTTTAAGCAAGCATCATATTTATTTATAACCTTGGGATGAATTAGGTGTTACTAAAATGTTCTGACATGTTGCTTTTCTCCCCCCTTGGAGTAATCACTCCTGGGGCGCATATGGTGTCAATTTCAGGCCCTCGGTCTCAGACAATGCCTGCGCACACTGCATCTCATGGAGCTATGTCTTGTCTGCGCTCTTGGTCAGGGCTTTCCTGACCAGTCCAGTTCCTTTTGACTTTTTACTTCGCCAAGGGAAATAGCCGGAAGAAAGGGAGGTACCTATTTTTGTCTAACTGCAGAAGGCTCTATGGATTACCATGTGCCAAAATGTAACTGGACCTCTTAGAGACCACATTGGGGTTTCCCGCATTGCATCACAGAAGGGGAAAGCCAGAGAAAGGATTCCTTTAAAGCTGCCTTTTCTAAAAACCAAAGGAACTAACCAAGTGTCAGAAGTCTGCGTGTGTCGAAGCGAGCACTCTGTAGGAAATACAGTGCTTTGCTTTTTATGGCACTTCTGCTCCTGCTAACACAATTTAGGGAAAGGGACATGATGGCTGTGATTTCTGGGAGCCAAAAGACGTAACAATACACCTGCAGAACCTCGCCATTTAATGATGACCAGATCCCACACGGAAGGATCCTAAGGGGATGGCAGGTCAGGCATTTACTGTAAAGTGAAAGTTGTCCAACTGGGTCCAACCCAAGGTAGATGTCAATATTTGGTTTTGCAGTTTTCCAGTGCCAGCTTATTAGTGTGCTGACAATCAGGCTCTGTGACATCTGGTTCAAAATACTCAAATGTGGGTTTTTAACGCTCATGGAAGTATAGCGTGGGGTGTTTCCCTCTAATGCAAATATAATGACAGCGCTGAAGGGAAGTCAACACTGAAAAGGGTTAGCCCAGCATGGCTGTGGAGTCTCTTTTCCTGATGACCTGTGAAAACAGGATATTCACCTATGTCTGGGGGGTTTGGGTGAAGCCTGCCAGGTGTCATGGCGATGGATGGGATGTCTGTGGAGGTGATTTCTCTAAGAGTCTATGAATGTTACCTCAGTGTATTAAAATGTACTCAAATCACAACAAAACATCCTGAGAGAAAAGTATTTTACAGTCCATAAAAATTATTACTGGTTTGTCTAAAACTATCATTGACTGCTGGTTTGAATGAAGTCCTGCTCTGACATGGGGGACAGGTGATGAGGGGCTCTCATGACATACGGACAATGACAGAGAGAGCAGTGGTGGGCAGGCAGCCTTGAGGAGTGCCCTGGGCAGTGTCCTCCTGCCGAGCTGCCCTGGGGCGGCCCACACTGAAGCAGACTAGATGCCCCACACCCTGCTGAAAGGCACAGCCTGCCCCTGGCACCATTAGAAATGGCAGAGGCTGGGCATACTTGGCCTCCCCCAGGGTTGCTCTGAAAAGGCCTGACTCTTTAAATCCCACTTTCTTTCTGTGTGCCCCCCAAAGGGACTGATACTGGGAATCATTGGAATAATTAATGAAAATGAATGTCTATGCTGAACTCAAAATCTGAGACAACATTTTCATGGTATGTGAATCATTCCTAAGAGAGGCGGACAAAGAAAAATGTTTACAAACTAATTTCCATTCAAAATTCTTTCTTCTCGTGCCCCACAATTCACAATTCTACCGAATCAGTAGCCAGTAGTTTGGTCTCAGATGAAAAACAAATATTTCAGGAATCTTTGTTTGAAGGACAAGTTTTTGACAGAAGAAAACATTAGAGACAGAATTTAAGAGGAAATGTACCTTTTCACATAACATCTCCAAAGGCTTCTACTCCCTGGCCTTAGTTATATTAATTAAAAGAATAATCAAACCTTCAACACTGCAGCGCTGTAAAGATTATTTGTCCATCATCTACAGTCAAAATATGTGTGTATATCCGTGCTTGTGTGTGTGCACTGGGAGGCGAGCTGGCTGGGGCTATAGGTATTGGGGGATGACAGACATAAGAGGACATGGGAGCAGAAAACGTGCAGTGGTTGGGGAGTAATCAGGCAAAACTCTTAAGTTTCCAGAACTAGGCAGAAAAACAGTCCTGAGTGGGTTAAAACCTTAGTGCTCTTCCAGCCAAAATGCCAAGTAAATGTGCCTGGCATAAATGAAAAACTGAAAGAAAGCATGAGTCTTAGGGCAAATGAGACTTATTAAAATGGAGAAAACTGTTGGCAGGCAAGGCCTGTGTCTCCTGGACCTCGTCAGGTCAGCTCTCCAGGCAGAGAGGCCACCAGGACCGGAGGGAGGCTCTAGGCTGAATGACCAAAGGTCACTCAGTTCCGGGAATGGTTGGTGAAGAAGGAAATTAAGCTTCAGGGAGTGCAGATGAGGCAGGAAGCCATGCCTATGTTTTATGACGTGAAGCTTTTTAAAGGGTCTAGATGCTCTTTTTCTGTTAGGGAGCCTGCAATTCTGTACACACTAAGAAATAAAAACATTTCCTTTATCACTGACCTGGCTCAAAGACTCACATCATAATTACTATCTAATGATTTGATCCAACAAAAATATACCAAAGGAGCCAAATTCTTTCCTTGCCTGGGGATCAGGACTACCTACAGACACCAGTGTCCTCTCTCCCTTCTAACCATTCCTCCTCTCTCTAGTACCTTCCTACATTAGTAAACACAAGCATTTGCCTGCCCAATGCTTAGAATTGCCCTAGGAGAGCTCATGGAAACCAAATGTATGCATGCATCCATGTGTGTGTATATGTATATACATATACACATTTATACATACATGCATATATGTGCGTATATATGATAGAGGGAGAGAGAGAGAGAAAATAAACTCCCATGAAGACTGCTGCATGATTTCCCTTGTGTGTTTACAAGAAGTCATATGAAGCAGCTTGAATCCTTGCTTAACCTGCTGCACATTCAATCCCAAGTGAATTCTGAGGTTGCCTAAAAATCCGGATCTGCATTTCTCTTGCCTGGAACAGGTTATGGAAGTGAAGTGGTGGAGAAAAGGGCAAGCTGTGGTTGTGTGAAGCAGAAAGAGGGGTGGTAGAAGAGAGATGATCTGGGAGAGAACTTTCCCTCCAGGAGCTCCAAATATCAACCAGTTTCCCTAAAATAATTCTTTGGCTTCAGGGACTTTCTTGGAAGCCCATGGTGGGTATTGCAGTAACTGTAAAAATTCACAAAATATGACTTCGTATTTAACCTATTTTGGGGAGGCAAATGACTTAGAATTGCTCTGGATATATAAAGACCTCACCAAACAGAAGCAGAATCTATAAGCTAGATCTTGACTCAGTTCAGGCTAGCACAGGGCTGAGCAAACAGGCTTTCAATACACATTCTTTTGGGTAGTTCATTTCTCTAATATATGATTGATTAAATAAAGTAAAATAGTCCTTTATCACAGTAAAAAGTATATACACATGCATATTCAAATACAAATTGTATTACACTACTCATATTAAGTGATTTCTGGTTTGCATTTTTTACATAAAAACACATCCAGGACAGCATTCTGTGCTGATATGTTTTGCTTATGTATGTGTTTTTTAATAAATAGCATATTCTTCTATTGTGTGGGTGTTTGCTCATTTATTTCACTAGTTCCCCACTGATGGACATTTAAACAATTTCAGTTTTCCTTTTTTTCTATGAAGTGCATGTGTGATTTTGTTAGTAGCATATTTGTTCCCACCAAAACTGTATGAAAGGATCTGTTACCCCACTTCCCATATAAACAATGAGTATTCTCCAACTTTTGTCAATATTAGTGCTAATAGTTTTTCTGTGATGATGGAAATATTCATTATCTGTAGTATACAATATGGTAGCTACCAAACCACATGTGACTATTGAGTTCTTTAATATTGTTAGTGAGATTAAGAAAGAAATTTTTTGTTTTTAATTGATTAAAATTAAAATTAATGTGGAAATAGCCATAAGTGGCTAGTGACTATTGTTTTGGTTAGAGAAGGTCTATATGATAGGGAAAAGTGAAACATAGTATTTCATTTAAAATTATACTCATTTAACCATCCCATCACTTTATCCTTCTTATTTTATTTCCAAGCTGAAGGATATCTTTTCAGAACCATCCTTGGCAAATTTTATTAACGCAGGAGATGCTTACATACATGTATTTAATGACAATGGTATACTCAGATTACACAGTGCTAAAGGTGAGGAGTAAGGAAAATCTATGGCTTCCAAGGTAAGATATTGCTTGTGGCCATACAAGAAATTTGTCTTTGTATGGATTTACATAAATAGGGCTGGTATGGGGCAAGAATAGGAAGAATGAAGAATTTCCTTCTGGCTCCTTTCTGTTACCTTTTAAAATCCCTGTGTTACACCCCTCCCACTTCTAGCTACCAGATGCCTTTTTGCTTTCTAATTCCTTCCTGCCATGAAAATAGAAAATATTTAACTTGGTAGCTCACTTTGAACAAAATTTATTTATAACAGTGGTTAAGCTATATTTTGAGGTTTTTATTTCTTATTACAGAATGAAAGGGACTAGTGACTGATGAAATAATTTCAAGCAATAAGTAACAGGTGTGGCAGTTTAGAATTTAGGGTAAGAGGTAATCTGGAAATTTGAAAGGCCCAAGTCTGGCTTTGGGTGAACATAGTTTTGGCGTTTGTGGTGCTCGTAGGCCAGGGTTGAGAGCAGCACCCCCGGGCTTCCCTGCCTGGAGTTGCTGTTATGCCCCAGGACTAGGTTATTCAGGAGAAAGGCTCTGAAGGGAAAATGGAACTCCCGCTCCAGCCAGGGTCACAGGAGGATAAGCATCAGAGAGGGTGGGTAGGTGACTGGAGTGAAACAAAGGGGAGGCAGCAACTCTGTATTGTGGGAGAGGAGTAAAGGCAAAAGAAACCCACTCTGGCAAGGAAGATCTGGGACCTAACTATGTGTGCCTGTGTATGATGTGTGTGGGCATGTGGTGTGTGGGTTTTGTGGTCTATATCAGGGGGTCCCATCCCCCAGTTAGGACCGGTTCCTAACCTGTCCATGGCCTGTTAGGAACTGGGCTGCACAGCAGGAAGTGAGTGGCAGGTGAGGGAGTATTACCGCCCGAGCTCTGCCTCCTGTCAGATCAGCGGTGGCATTAGATTCTCATAGGAGTGTGGACCCTATTGTGAACTGCACATGAGGAATCTAGCTGTATGCTCCTTATGAGAATCCAATGCCTGATGATCTGAGGTGGAACAGTTTCATCATGAAATCATCCTGCCCCACTCTGTGAAAAAGTTGTCTTCCACAAAACCAGCCCCAGGTGCCAAAAAGGTTGGGGACCGCTGGTATAAATGAGTGCATGTCCATGTGTGCACAAAATATGTGTATGTGCACAGCTGCCTTTAGGGTTTATTCAGATTATTAAAATACACTGAATATCTAAAAACACCGTCAAAACTGTGATTTGCACATATTGAAGAACTAATAAAAAGAGAAAAAGATTATGAATATTTTTGGTTGGCATTTTAAAAAGAATACTGATGAGTGTTTACCATTTCTAATTATCCTGAAGAACACAAGGGGCTGTTCATTATTAAATATGTCATATTAAATACATAAAATTTATTCATCATAGTAAGCTGTTGCCATTTGTCCTATCTTTAAAATGTATTGCTTAGGTAGCATGATTGTTTGCTTATGCATTCTGCTTTTATCTTACATCTTGTTATATTTTGCTTATATCATCAGAAAGCCAGAGGAACTATTGCCACAATGTGTGTGTGTGTTTACAGAATTTTCTGTTTAGAATGAAAGGCTGCATTAGATGGGCCTGATTCTGCATATTTGATGAAAATGATGGAAGAGCAGATAATTTGCAAATGACTGAAAAAGGCCACATGTGTTGAGATGTTCTCACATAAGATTCCAATGGGAAATTTTCGCTCTTTTGGTGCAGGGATGATGAATCTGTTGCGGAAGCCGTGACTATGTATGTGCAACTTAATGCGAAAGTACAGGCTCCATTTTCATTCCAGTCTTCCCAGATATCATGGCATAGCCTCAGGCAAGTTACTCAGCCCTTTAAACCTCATCCTTTAAAAATCTACAGCGGTGGCACTGTTAACATTTTGAGCCAGGTAATTACCACAGGAGGTTTGTCTGTGCATTGCAGGATGTTTAGCGAACCCCTACATTCCACCGAGCTGTGATAACCAAAGGGATCCACAGACATTGTGGAATGTTCCCTTGGGGGCAAAATTGTCCCGACTGAGAACAGAAAGAACTAAGAAAGGAATATAAGTAGTGCTGACCTCATAATTCCGTACCCAGAATTAAATGAGATAGCCCATGTAAAAACCTTGCATGGTGAATGACATATGCATGGTAAATGTTCACTGAAGTCAGTACTTATGGTTATTCATACATCCAGGCAGAGCTGGGATTCTTGAAGATCCCACAGCCCAGGTTGGGACAGCAGAGAATGGAATGGAATGAGGAGCAACTGGGCAGTGAGACAGTGACCTGAATTTATTATCAGCTGGCCATAACCTGGCTGCCCCTTTTATTTAACCCTTTGTCCAGTCTGAAAAGGACAAATTGAGATCTGTTTAGAGAGAAGCAAGATAAAAAGAGAAGGCATAAAAATATATTTTGTTACGGTGCAGTGTATAACGGGGAGGATGTAGAGGAAAAATTATGCTATTAATTTCTTCTCAAAAGTGAGCTGGAGGAATTCCATGAATAGTGTTCTGTAATTTTACAGCCTCCTTTCCTGTTCCCTCTGCTCCCTTCCCTCCTTCATTCTTTCTGCATTTATTTAGGGCCAGCTATATTGTAGTTATTGCATTAGTTGATCCTGTATGTGTCTAGTCTATCCAATTCACATTCTTTAAGTAATGAGTAATTTCCAATGAGGCATAATTGGAAAAACAGCTGGAAGGATAAGGGTAACACTGAGAGGGAGGTATGGAGAGAAACAGAAAAAGAACAGGAATGATTGAAACATATTTTCTCACTTGAGAAGAGGAAAAGAAAATAATCAAGCAATATTAAACTGTCTATACATAAATTTAAAGGTGGCTGAAGACATAGGTTCCATATAGATCATACTGTCTGTCTAACACAAATGGAACGTTATGAAAGTGCTCAGACCACAGCTTGCTGAGAAGTTCATAATGATGATAAATATCTGTAGCAGGTGACTCCTAGATCATTTTCAGCTGTCCATAATTAAACTGGTATCCATCTCTCGACAATGTCAGGGCTGTAAAATAATTCCAGTCATTGGACCCCTTACATCTGTGCTGAAATGAAATAATATTTGGCAGTAACAAGGAGTCACTGAAACTAAATAAACAACCCCTTTCAAGACTACATAAAAGTTGGTAACATAATAACATTTGACAGGGATTAAGACCTCTTTGGGGCTGTAAGGAAGTTTCAGAAGCAGCAATAACAAATACATGGAAGGTAGAACAGATCTGTGCTTTAACAGACATGTATAATTTAAAATGTAATGAATTTCCTAAGGAAGGTGTACATTTTGAACAATCAATATGTGGATTTCAAAAAGCACAGGACTATTTTAGAAATGTTGTTGGAATTACTCTTCAAAGAAGGAAAAAGCAAAGCTTCTTTTATTAAAGTGTTTTTGTTTTTATATACTTGCAAATATACTGAAGCACAGGAAGCTGAATGTGATAACATATGTAAGAATGACATACAAAGTTAAGGGCTTTTCTTTAGGTGTGTGTATTAGCAACCAACAATTCTACTGTCATGGCAATGTTTTGTTTTGGTTTTTAGATTAAGATCTCTTCCTTAGGCCAAGATGCTCCCACTCCTCTGAAGTTATTCTTGGTCCTTCCAGTTGTAGTGACATTCCCCTCTGAACAACGCTACCACTTTTTTGTATATCTCCTAAGGGATTTTACTGTCTCTTGTATTGCAATTATTTGTGCACTGGGTTTGTCTCCTCTACTAGCTTGGAAGGTTAAATCCTTTTCAGATTCATTTTTTTAAATCTCCTCACAGAATCTGATGCATATATAGACATACAGTATATTCGCTCCTTAAATAAACATAAGAATGGCATCTCTAGAGTTTTTTGTTGTTGGGCTTGAAGGTAAATGTTTTTATTATTTATAGCCGCAATTACAATGCTTTAGGAGTACATTGCAAGTAGTAGTAGGTTCTCAGACTGTGTAACGCACAAATGATTATATAGCACACACCCTGTGCTGTGCAAGGACTGTTTCAGGCACTTCACATATTCCAATGCATTTAATCTTCACCTGCCCTTATCACTCTTTTTATTAGGTAAGGAAATTGAGTCCTGGTGATCATGCAGTCAGTAATTAGTAAAGATGGGATTTGAACCCAGGCTATCTGCTTCCAGAAACCTGTTTAGAATCAACATATCATGTGGCCTCACAGTATGCCTTTTCAACTCTTAGCTGGAGCTAGAGGACCCCATTTGGGTGACAGCTCCTTTTCTCCTGGACAAGGATGTGTCCTAGTCCCTCACCATGCCCAATCCTCATCTTAGCTGCAAGAGCCTGAGCGCCTTTTAGCCCAGGTTTTTATGTTTAGAGAATACTCTTGCTACCCTTAATGGTTTCACTCTTACCTGATCCCTCATCTCTAAATAGCTGAGCTGTTTCTTTTTTTCCTGACACCTAGTGGGGACCTGTGACTCAGGACCCTCAGTCCTGATAGCTCCATCTATCTCTTATCTCCTGGCCTGAGCACACATGAATTAAAAAAAAAATTGTATTATTTTTAATTGTATTCATATATATTTAATTGACATGTAATAATGGTAAATATTTATGGGATACAAAGTGCTATTTTGACACATGTGTAGTGTAATGATCAATTCAGGGTAATTAGCATACTCATAATCTCAAATGCTTATCATTTCTTTGTGTTAGGAACAATTCAAAATCTCTTAACTATTTGAACTATATACAAGTTATTAAACTATATTCACCCTATAGTGCTATAGAACACTAGAATTCATTCCTCCTACCTAGCGGTAATTTTTTATCCATGAACCAGCCTCTCCCTTTCCTCTCCTTTCTCCTTCCCTTCCCTGACTGTATTCTTTATGTCTATGAGCTCACATTTAGCTTCCACATATGAGTGAGAACATATGATATTTGTCTGTCTGCATCTGACTTATTTCACTTAACATAAGGTTGTTCAGGCTCATCCATGTTGTTGTAAATGACAGGATTTCATTCTTTTTTACGGCAGAATACTATTCCATTTTGTGTATGTAACACATTATCTATTCATCTGTTGACAGACATATATACTGATTCCATTTCTTGGCTACTATGAAGAGTGCTGCAGTAAATGTGAGGGTGCAGGTATCTTTTTGATATACTGGTTTCTGTTCCTTTGGATAAATACCTAGTAGTGGGATGGTAGATCATACAGTAGTTCTATCTTTAATTTTTTTGAGAAATCTCCATATTGTTTTTCCAAATGGCTGTACTAATATTCTTTCCTACCAATAGTATATGTGTTCCTTTTTCTTTGCATCCTCACTAGCATCTGTTATTTTTTTTTCCATTTATTTCCATCTCTGGAAGATAATTGCCATTCTGACTGTGATGAAATCATATTTCATTGTGGTTTTGATTTGTATTTCCCTGATTAGCGATGTTGAACATTTTTCATATACCTATTGGCTATTTACATGTTCTCTTTTGAGAAATCTCTACTAATTTTTTAATTGCATTATTTTTGCTGTTAAGTTTTTGAGTTCCTTGCATATTCTAAATATTAGTTCTTTGTCAGATGAATAATTTGCAAATAGTCTTCCATTCTATAGGTTGTCTCTTCACTCTGTTGATTGTTCCCTTTGTCGTGCAGAAGCTTCTTAGTTTGATATAATCCCATTTATCTATTTTTACTTTATTTTTGCCTGTGCTTTTGATATCTTACCATACAAATCTTTGCTTATATCAATGTCCTGAAATATTTTTCCAATGTTTTCTTCTAATAGTTTTATAGTTTTAGATATTACATTTAATCTCACATTATAGTTTTAGATCTTACATTTAGATCTTTTTTTTTTTTTGAGATGACGTTTCACTCTTGTTGCCCAGGCTGGAGTGCAATGGCCTAATCATTGCTCACTGCAACCTCGGCCTCCAGGGTTCAAGTGATTCTCCTGCCTCAGTCTCCTGAGTAGCTGGGATTACAGGCTTGTACCAACACACCTGGCTAATTTTGTATTTTTAGTAGAGACAGAGTTTCTCAATGTTGGTCATTCTGATCTCAAACTCCCAACCTCAGGTGATCTGCCTGCCTCAGCCTCCCAAAGTGTTGGGATTACAGGTGTGAGCCACTGAGCCTGGCCACATTAAAGAGGTCTAGTTTCATTCTTCTGCATATGGATATCCAGTTTCCCACCACCATTTGTTGAAGAGGTTTTCCTTTTCCCTTTGCATGTTCTTGGCACTTCTGTCAAAAATCAATTGACTGTAAATATGTGGATTTATTTTTGAGTTCTCTATTTGGGTCCATTGGTCTATGTATCTCTTTTAATACAATTACCATGCTATTTTGGTGACAGTAGCTTTGGGATACATGTTGAAATCCAGTAGTATGAAGCCTCCACTTTATTCTTTTTGCTTAGGATTGCTTTACAGCAATTTGGGGTCTTCTGTGATTCCATATGAATTTTAGATTTTTTTTTTCTATTTCTGTGTTTTAGGCCTTTCTTGTATTGCTCTGAAGAAATACCCAAGGCTGGATTATTTACAAAGAGAAGAGATTTAATTGGCAGTTACAGATCTGTAGGCTGTACAGGAAGTATGTTGCTGGCATCTGCTCACCTTCTAGGGAGGCCTCAGGAAACTTACAGTCAAGTGTGGGAGCAAGCACTTCACATGGTGAAAACAGGAGCAAGATGGGATTGGAAGGAGGTGCCACACACTTCTAAACCACCGGATCTCATGTGAACTCAGAGCAAGAACTCACTTATCACTAAGGGGATAGCCCAAGCCATTCATGAGGAACTCACCCCATGATCCAAACACCTCCCACCAGTCCTTGCCTCCAACAGTGCGGGTTACATTTCAATATAAGATTTGGGCAGGGACAAATACCCAAACTATATCATTCTGAAGAATGTCATTGGTATTTTGATAGAGAGTGCACTGAATCTGTAGACTGATTTGGGTAGTATGGTCATTTTGACAAGACTAATTCTTCCAATCCATGAACAAAGGATATCTTTTCTTTTTTATGTGTGTCCTCTACAGTTCCTTTCACAATGTTCTATAGTTTCAATTGTAATGATAGTTCACCTCCTTAATTAAATTGATTCCTAACTATTTTACTTTATTTTTGTGTAGCTATTGCAAATGGGATTGCTTTATTAATTTTTCAGCTAGTTTGTTACTTGTATATAGAAAAGCTGATTTTTGTATGTTTTTATATACTGCACCTTTATCGAACTAGTTCCAAATGTTTTTTGTGAAGTCTTTAGGTTTTTCTGTATATAAAATCATGTTGCCTGCAAAGAGGGACAATTTGGCTTCCTGTTTTCCAATTTGGATACCTTTATTTTTTTCTTTTGCTTGATTGCTCTGGCTGACTTCCAGTACTATGTTGAATAGGAGTGGTGAGAGTGGGCGTCCTTGTCTTGTTCCAGCTCTTAGAGGAAAGGCTTTCAGTATTTCCCTGCTTTGTAAAAAAGACTCAGGCTGGCAGCCACCTCCATTTTCCACCTTCCTTCTCTTTAAATCTTAAATCATTTTCCTAAAATCCTGCTTTCAGTCTGAGACTAGTGGCTGAGACCCTGCTAGTTACTGATGGACTCATGCTACCTGTTTAGCTACCTGAACTTCCTGCATCCCAACACTGGAGCACTAGATGTGTTAATTTGCCCTTTGGTTTGGATACCATGTTCCACTTCCCAGACTAGTGGTGGCTGATTGCTCATCCATCACGTCCCCTTCCTTCATAGCACAATTGGACTTTTTTTCAAGCATTGTCCTCTCTCTCATTCAGCTCATGTGACTCAGGAAACACAGCTCCATGGGTGGACCCATTCACATTAAAAATAATCCTAACCCCGGCTTGTCCATGATTTGTTCAGTAGGTGCATGTGATTTTGTTCAGGCCAGTAGAATGAGGCATGGTTTTCTGGGGCTGCTTGATCTGGTTTCCTTGGTCATGACAAAGTTCTGGGAAGAGTGTTGAAGGATGAGATTGCTCAAGCCACTTTACCATCTTCAGGAAGCTGAAGCCCCTACACAGATGAAGGAAGGGGTAAGAGCACTGCAGGGAAGTGGGCTGGAGCCCCTGAACTAAGCTCACCTTGAAGCCTGCCTAGACTTCTAGGTCTACATGCCAGCACACTTCCTGTTTAAGCCAACTTTAATTGTTGTTGTTATCGTAGAAGATGAACAAATTGATAGCTATGAATAAATTTATGCCTTCTAATGAAGATAATTTCGAAAATTAAACAGAGAATATTAAGATGTGTTTCCCAGACTAGCAGCATCAGTATCACCTGAGAATTTGTTAGAAATGTAACTCCTGGGTTCCAACACAGATCTGCTGAATCTGAAACTGGGGGTAGGACCAGCAGTGTTTTGTTTTGTTTTGTTTTTTTTTAACAAGATCTCAGGTGATTCTGATGTACTCTAGGTTTGAGAACCATTGTTTCGTATCTGGTTTCTTATGTGGTCTTTCATAATAATGTATTTAGCCCACATGTTGTCAGTTTCACCCTTGAGTCCCTTGCTAACTCTCAGTTATGCAAGTATATTGCCTTAGTTTATTTCCCCTCCTCCTAATTCCTCCTTCCCGTCCTCCTCTTACACTCCTCTCCTCTCCTGCTCCTCCTCCTCCTCCTTTCTTCTCCTTCCTTGTCCTTCTTCTTCTCCCTTTTCCTTTTCAGGAAGCTGAAGCCCCTACACTTCCTCTTCCCCTTTCTCCTCTTCTTCTTCCATTTAGACTTACCAAGCTGCCTATTTCAAAGGTCAGCCTGGAGTCCTGGAGTGGGATTTATGCTAATGTCCTGCCAGACAAAAATGTATTCAGTGTATCAGGCTGTCTTTTTTTCCCCTAAGTTCTTGGTTTCTCCACAATTATCAAAAAGTTGTAGTGTTTCTCCAGCTTGATTTCGATGATGTTCTAGGCTGTTGTTAATTTCTAAGTTTTAATCTGAACAAAATCTGCTTATAAAAGGGCCTATTCTTGAATTTTCTTGTCCTCCCCCTTCCTCTCTTTGGCTCATTCGTTAGCTATAGGAGGCATACAGGCTGTGTCTCCTGGCTGACTCCTGGGAAAGCCCTTAACGAGCAGATGGATGCTGCATAGTTTCCCGTAGGACAGTTTTCCTCCAGTGTTACCTGGGGTCTATCCCACCCTATCAAATCAATCTCTGAAAGTAAAGGCCTAGCAGTATGACATTTTAATAAACTTTCTAGGGATTCCTAAATATCTTTAAAAATTATGCAAAGGTCATTTACATATTGACACTGGGATGGCCAACTGTGGGGTTTTCCAGGTATTGACCTTTCAGTGCTAAAATTGGGATAGTCCCTGGCACCCAAGACAGCTGGCCACTCTGAGACAGCAAGTTCAAGGGAAGCCATCTCAAGACTGTGGCACAATGACATTAGTCAACTCCATCCCCAACCCCACTTTCCCCAGTCCTTCCAGTTTATCCACTGATGGCCTTCCCAGAGCTTCATGTTCACCCCCGTTTCTGAGCCAGTTTTATCAGAAGCAACAAAGACATGAATCCCCCTACGAGTAGACATGTCCAACACAGTTATTCATCTCTGATTCAGGAGCCAGTAACCTAATGATAAATATTCTAGTATAATGTGGATTATTGAATGCATACTCTATGCTAGACACTGTGCTACATAATTATTTCATGGGGTTCAGAGACCAAGGTACCTTCCCAAGGGTACAGGGGTTAAATAGTGGTACTAATCTTTAAATATAGCTCCATGTTGTTAGAATCTGTTCTTCCAACCAATGTGATGTCTGCTTCTCTTTTGTGTATCTTTTCTCACTTCTAGAACTGACTGTTCTTTTCTCTATTTTGGACTGAAACCACAACGAACTGTGAGCCAGATCACAGTTTAGACACTTCCTTAGGATATCAGTTCCTTAGGATTAGACTCAGAACTCAGCACTAATATTGCCTGGCTGAGGTTCCTTTCAAAATCCTTTTCATGGCTTCAGGTCAGTTCCTACATGGTCTGGCCACATCTCCTGTTGCCTCCCTTTTCTATCACTCCTTTTCAGCTCCCCGCCCTTCTTCATGTTCACCAAATGTGCCTCAGAGCCTTCGCTTTGCAATTTCCCCTGTTCCAGAGGCTCTTCCCCTGATGGCCACAAAGTCTCATCCCTTCCTTCAGATTTTTATTCAAGTGTCACCATCCAGTTTTCCCCTCCGTGGCTACTCAGATTAGCAACTCTTCTACTTCTCATCCTTTCTCCCCTTTTCTCCATAGTTCTTAGCACCATCTAACGTAATATACACTTTGTTTATCTCTTCCATTATTTCCTATCTCCAATTAAAAAGTAAGTCCTGCCAGGGCATTGGCTTTTATCTACTATTTTTCACTGATCTAAATTCAAAGCCTGGAGCATAGTAGATGATTAGATAATTTTTGCATGAATGAAGTCAGATAGGCATTGTGTACCATGTTTTATGCTGTTTAATCGCAAATTTCACCACTACCTAGAGCTTTTCTTATTATGATTCTCCCATGCTTGGATTTTCTGGTTGGCCTGGATCAAATCTGAGGCAACTGGAGTCCCCTGAAGGGTGCACTGTTGATGTTGTTCATCCTTACTCAGAAGTTTGTTCTATAGCTGGACTGTTCCTGTGGTGCAATGCTGGTGATGTCCTCTTTCATCAACTGTTGAGATGGAGCCATTCTTGGTTATGGATTAACTTGACCCACATTTTAGGAATTCACCTTGCCATTCATTCATCAAACTTTTACAGAGCACCCATTACATTCCCAGTGCTGGAGATTCAAAGACAAAAGAAGCAGGCCTTGCCCACAGTGAGCTTTTGGTGGAGTTGGGAGATTGTCTACAAGGCACATGGAGCATGCCGGACAGTATCTCATGCTGTGCACAGCAGTGGAGGTAAGCAGAGGTGCTGAGGTGGCCCCAGAGGGTACCTTATCCACATTCAGAGAGTCAGCAAAGGCTCCCTGCAGTTGTCACTCCTGTGTTGAGGCGTGAAGAATCAGTGGGGTGGCTATGACTGAGTCAGGTGGTATGAGACTGGGGAAGAGGGAGGAGAGGAGGGCAGTGACCCAGGAAGAAGGACAGAGGCCAGAGAGAGTGGCACATGCAGAAAACTGGAAAGGATTGCGGCTGCTGGGTTGGGCTAGGGGATGAGGTTGATACTGGAGGGAGGTCACCAAGGAGACACAATCAGATATATAATCTCTGTATGAATTTAGGCATTTTATTTATACTCAATTATTACTCATGAGCAAAATCCCAGACTTTGTTAGATTTTGGTAACCCGTAGCAAACTTCAAAATCTTTGTCTGTTTCAGAGCTTCCATTGTGTACCTTCCCCCTCTAGCTTTGTATACTGGTAAACTGTTCCTAGTACTAGAAGCATGAATATTTAGCAGAAGTATTCTAAATTTAGTAGAAGTATTCCAGTTTAGACAGACGCTACAAGACAAAGACATTAGGTACCTCTGGGCATGTAGGCAGTGCCATCTGTCTTGCAAAGCAGGGAAATAGGCAAAGCATGAACATTTTCTAACCCTTCACAGACCACTGTGAGTTGGACAGAGCTCAATAGATTAGAGAATATGAGTATCCTGAAGGCATGAATATCCTCCAGTATCTAGAACAGTTGCCTACACAAGTGCTCCAAAATGAAGGAACGACTGAATGAATGCAGGGACATTGAGAAACGGAGCTTGATAAGCAGTGCCATAGTCCAGTTCCAGGTGGGTGGCAAGAGGGCCCAGAGTACTGATGGAGAGTTCATTGTTGAGGAGGGCAATCCCCCTTCTGTCCCTGAGACATAAGTAGACATAAGTGCGGCTGCCTTTCTCCAAGAGCAGGCTCAGAAGTACCTAGGTGCTTTTTCAGAAGGTATGTTCCTAAATTCTCCTGAAGATAATCCTAATCCCCATCACAGTGGCTGAGATCTGGAACTGGCATTTTAAACAAACTCTTTGGGTGATTTTTGAGGCATACCACTGGCATAGGCAAGAGGAGGTTGGAAATTAAAAGGTCTCATGCCAAAGAAGTTCCTGCATCAACCCTCTCAGACTTCCTCATCTGAAATCACTCTCCGTGTTCCCATGGCCACAGCCCTAGTTCATATTTGCCTTGAGGCACCTCCTGCAGCTGAACCTTTCTTAGCAGTTTTGCCTGCATGTCCTTCTTCTGAAGGATGCTGTGAGCTTCTGCAGGTCCCGGATGATGCTTATCTTTTTTGTATTATTCACAGCATCTAATATCTGTTATGAAATTACTTAAAGTAAATATTCCCTACCCTGAATTTTGACAATACAGATTATCTCAAGGAGTCTGAAAACAAAATTACATAATCATTTCACTTTAATGAATTCCATACGAAACATAGCCAATCAAAATATGATTAAATGTTCAGTCTTACAATTTTTGCTTTTCAAATTGACTAGAATAAAAATAAAATGTTGAAGAGGGTGTGGTTAAATTGGAACTATCGGAAAATAGGGGAGGGACAGCAGGGGGTTGGGGAGTTGGTGAGAAATAGCATGGGGAGAAATGCCATATGTAGGCGATGGGGAGGAAGGCAGCAAATCACACTGCCATGTGTGTACCTATGCAACAATCTTGCATGTTCTTCACATGTACCCCAAAACCTAAAATGCAATAAAAAAAATTGGAAATATCAGAAGGACGGTAAATTTGTATAAATTGTCTTGAATGCATTTTGGGAAGATATGTTAAGAGCTTTAAAAAGAATTATATGCTTTGACCCAGTAATTCTACTTTATGAAATTTTTCATAAGGAAAGAATCAGGGTCATTGCTGTTGGTAAACAGTCTAAATTTAGCAAAAGAGGGAGCGGTTAAATAAATTAGTTAATAGAAACATGCTTTCTATTATATTTACACTGAATATAGATTTAGAAAAATGCTATAGATTTTATATATATATATATACACTGTATATATTATTTTGTATAAATATTAAATGTATATTTAATGTATACTAAATTGTATATTAAATGTACAATTTATACAATTTATACAATTGTACAAATGTACAATTTATACAATTAATATACAAATAAATTGTACAAATGTACAATTTATACAATTAAATTAATTGTATATTAAATGTATAAATATATTTATATATATTTACACTGAATATAGATTTTAGAAAAACATCTTAGTATGTGGAAAGGATATGATATAGAGCATATATAATATAATTCCTATGTTATAACAAGAAATATACATCTCTGAGTGGTGGAATATTTTCCTTACCTCTTAAGTACTTGCCTAATGTAGAGCTATGTTTTTTCTATATTTTCCAAATTTTCTGCAGTTAACATGCATTGCTATAATAATAAAACAGCTAATAAAATATATGCACAATTTAAATGCATTGAGCTTGTAACAGTGCCACCCCTCCAACTTCCCATGGAATTATTCCTGTACTCTGGTTCTAATATCTTTGCCTATCATATTACTTCCCTGCTCAGAATTCCTCAGTGGGTCCCCATATCTAAAGGATGAACCATACACTCCTTAGCAAGGCATACCAGGGCCCTTTATGACCTGGCCTTGAGCCAGCTGTCCAGACTAACTGCCGGCTACTCCTTCCAATTTCCTTTCTTATACACATCAGAGATACTCACCATCTAGAGTTCCTCGGTCATACCTTGCTGTGTGTCTCCCTGACTTTGCATGCCTGATTCCTTTGCCTAGAATTGCTCTCCTCCTTTATGACTTCTTCATTCAGCTTTCAAGCCATTTTCTTAAAATCTGACTCTCAAAACTTTAGAAAGATTTAAGCATTGCTTGGTGTACTCACTGCAGCTTTTAAAATGTCCTTGCTATCACTTGGTAATAGAACTGTTCATTTCCCTATCTGTTTTTCACTAGACTGGAAGCTGGTTGAAGGCTGGAATTAACTTTGTGATTGGCACATGGAAGGCAATCCATAAAATATGTGCTGAATAAAGTAAATAGCACACAAATTACACAGATCTTTGCAAATGCTGTGTGGGTTGTATCTTGTGTTATAAAAGGACCCCTGTGACTGGCAGGTGGCGGCGGACATCCAGCCAGCCCTCCTCTCACCAAACCAGGCTTGCTGAAAGGCCAGGAGAGCAAGCAGTGCTAGCTCACTAGTTTAGAAAGTGTCTGGTGTCCTGGGAAGTGCTTAATGTGCCAGAACCAAAGGAGGAATGAGCTGGAGTTACTACAAAACTGTGGCTCATCAGCTCAAGGAATGTGCATGCGTGCATGTGCGTGTGTGTGTGTGTGTTCAATTATGGAGCAAAGCTGATCTGTTTGGATACAGAAATCCTACACTTCACAGTCACTTCATAATGCCTGATCAGGTCCTACCCCCACTTTTCGTCTCTCTCAAAATTATCCCTAGGTTCTAAGTGTTTCTGGAGAATATCTTCAGTTAATTTCTGACCATTCACATTTTAATTTTCCCTGTCTGATTTGGTTCACTGTTGTATTTGACAGTTTTGTGAAAAATGGTCAGTATTCAAAATATGGGATATTTTCTGCATGGGGAATGATATGAGTAACTGGTAAAACCTCGCCCAAATTTCTGAGGCCAAATGTGTGTGAGCAGAGTCTTTGTTTGGCACAGTGCCTTTAGAAATTTTAAGACAATAGAAAACACTTTCTTAATACTAATACTACTAGAGAAAGCTTCCAGGTCTTGCTCTTTAGTTTAGACAAATAGCTTTAAGCAGGTTAAAGTTAACTGTCAGCTCCTTGACTGCAGGGATTGTGTCCTGAAGAGCTTGAAGGAAGAAAGCAAACCTTGGATTTGGAGTCAGAATGACTGGCTTCCAATGCGAGGCACTGTCATTATTAACCGTGGGCACTGGGCAAGCTACTTAACCACTTTGAGATTGTTTCTTCATTTTCTACATGAGCACAGTAAGACTTAAATCTGCCACACAAGGTTGTTGGTGGGATCAAAATTTGACATACTGTGAAAGTATTTTGGACTCTCAAAACCATCTTCCAAATGTGTGTTATTTATCATTCTTTTATTCTTTTTAAGGGTTCCAGCAAAGAGCAATGCCTGTTTGAGAAAATGTCATGTTCCAGAAAATATTGATTCAAAAAAGACTGATAGACCATCTGAATGAATATGGAAGAAGTTTAATTTTAACAAATGCACTTGTGGTATGCAGAAATTGCTTCCAGTGACTTGCATCATTATTCTAAGCCTTAGACCTTGCTAACCCCTTCTTCACTCTCCCTGCACGCATGTACATCCCCTCAGGATTCAGCTTTTATCTCTGATAAATAAATGCATACTGAAAGGATAACAGATATAATGGGTTAACATTCTGAAAATGCAGTTTCATTTCATTTAAACCAGGGTTTTATGGACACTGTGCCTGAATTCAACAGGCGGGTGCGGGGGCTATTTTTGGACAGGCAGAACTTCCAGCACCTCTTAAATCACATCACACGGCAACTGCCTGCTCCACCTACACACAGGGCGGGCCTGCATGCATAAAACAGGATGCTGGCCCAGGGTGAAACCAAAAAACTCTTTTCCCCATCTGATGACTAATACTTGTCTCTGCTTTCAGAAAGGGAAAGCGCCACATACAAACCTCATCAATGCATTTTCCTTTGCTTGTTCTAAAGAAGGTGGGAAAGTGTGTTTGTGTGTGTGTGTGTGTGGTGTGACTGTGTTGTTTTAATGATGGAGGAATCCTGAAACGAACCTCCATAGGAAACCCCTGACAATGTTCTGTGGATGCTTTTGCATGGGGAATTGAAACAAGTTGGCAGGAAGAAGAATTCTTTCTGCATAACTCAAAGCAGACATTTTACTGGGGGAAAAGGCAAATCAGAAATTTGCTGTCAGTCCTCAAAATCTTATTAGTTACAAAAAGTAATATATTAGGCCTTTGCATTAAATCCAGATAGAGCTTATATCTTTTTTTTTCCTCGATACTCCTAAAATGAATCTTTGAGCATGCAACAAGAGTAGTTCTTCACAAAGGATGTAGGACTTGGCAGTGGTGGCCTGTGACTATGTGACATGTTATTAGACTCTGTTCTGGCTTCTCTGAACATTTAACTGGGTTAAATGAAAGGATAATAACTAAAATAATTAGGTGATTCATTTGATAATGAGGATAGTCTCTAACTAAGGATTGCCTGATGAATGGGTAAGCCCAGATAGAATCTGCCTTTCTGTATGCGTTCTTGATAAAGGCTCATAAGGACAATGATAAAATTGTGAGTGTGAGAGTGTTTTGTGGGTACCGGGTAGTATGCAGGGCATCCTGCTGGCCTAGCTCACATTAGAGTTCTGTAGATTTCAAATGGTATGAGCACTGTGATCCAAATATATATGAAGTTAAAATATAAACTCTTAAAGGAAGGCATTTATTGAACAATTTCAGCTTTTCTGGGTAAGAGTTTGTGTAGGATTTGCTTCCTATGTTTCAAACTACTAAATCTGTAATTACTTTTTAATGTATTTATTGAAGCAATATAGAAATCATCTTTTAGTTAACTTGCAGGGTGACTTTTGGCTAATCATGTTTGTGAAACAGAAGAGTGAATTATTTTGACATATAAATATATCTGAAATCCATTCATTCAAATTAATATTGATTGCCTATAATATGCACAGTAGCTTTTCAATATATAAATGAATTTCTATGCAAGAGTCAATTCTCCCAGCCTATCCCATGTTTACTCTGATACTTCTTCCTTTTCTTGCAACCAAAGATCAAGGAAGAAGAATTTCAGAAATAGAGGTCATATTCATAACATGCAGAAGCATGAAAATTGTTACCATATTTCAATTGCAGCTATACTTTCTGCCCCTCTACGGAAACAAGGCCTTCTGTATCTTTGTTGCATCTTTGACTATTTGGGTAAGTGTTCTGTCCCTCCCTCCTTCTTCTTTCCAATATACTCTGTCTGGGGACCATTACCCTTTTGGCTGGAAGTTGCGAACAATAAGTGAGGTCAGCCACAGAGCTCAATGAAGAACAGACTCAATTATAACCAGGGCTTGAATATGCAGCTTTTATATCTGGCTTTCTATGAAGTATTACAATGTCACAAAATAATAGGAAACAAATATATTGTTGCAAAATTATTGACTATGTGCTTTTGAGGGCAGAGATCATGTTTATCTCAATCTTGTGCTTGTTACCCAACAGATAATAGGAACCCAGCAAATGTCTGCTGGGGGAGGAAAGAGTAGGAATGAGAGTCCACTGTGTCATTTAGCCCAAAATTAAGAGAGAGGGGAAATGTAATAGAAAATAGGTTTCAAGGATTTTAAGGCAGTGTTTTTTCAAAAATGTTGACCTATATTTATAGTAAAAAAAAATTTACATCATAAACCACACACATACATACTAGTTGAAATCAGCCAAATTTCTCTGTGAACTGGGATGCCACCCGCATAGACAAACTAAAGTAGAAAATATGGAACCAATAAAGGGAAAATGGAAAGGACCAGGACTGCTGGTACCAAGGAAAGTACTAGCAATTACTACTGAATTACTACTGTTAAAATGGCCCATTATTTACTTCTTATAACTTTAACAGTATTTTATTATTAGTACTTAGTAAGTTAATTCTTTCAGACAAAGAACAATTCTACAATACTTACTATGTATCAGCACTGAGTTAGGCACATAAGGATAGAACAAATGAAAACTACACTAAAAATATCTGACTTTCTTCTTGATATCTCTTCTTAGATATTCCTCAGATATATCAGACTTAAACTATCTCAAACTATACTTTCAGACTTCCCCCAAATTTAGACTTCGTTTAATTTCTCTGTAAAAGAAGATATTTTCAATATTTGTAACCCATATATTTGATAGGAGGTCAATATCCAAAATATACAAAAGGCCCAGACAACTCAATAGCAGGAAAACAACAATAACAACAACAACAAAAAAACTCAATTAAAAAATGGGCAAGCAAAAAAATTAAAAAAAAAAAAAATGGGCAAGAGACCTGGGCTGGACAGACATTTCTCAAAAGAAGACATGCAAATGGATAACAGATAAATGAACAATGCTCAACATTGCTAATTATTAGGGAAACACATATTAAAACCATAATGTGATATCATTTCATACCTGTCAGATAACTTTTTTTCAAAAAGATGAAGGATAACAAGTATCAGCCATGATGTGGAGAAAAGGAACCCTTGTACGCTATGGGCAGGAACATAAGTTACGACAGCCATTATGGAAAACACTATGGAGGGTCCTCAAAAACCTAAAAATGGAATTACCATATGATCCAGCAATCTCACTTCTGGGTATTTACCCAAAATATTTGAAATCAACTTGTTAAAAAGATGTCTGCACTTCCATGTTCATTGTAATATTATTCACAATAGCTAAGATAATGGACTCAATCTAAGTGTTCATCAACAGATGAATGGATAAAGAAATATATAGTATACAGATTCAATGGAATATTATTCAGCCTTAAAAAAGAAGGACACTTTGTCATTTATGATGGAATCAGAGAACATGATGTTAAATGAAGTGGGTTGGGCACATAAAGACAAATATTGCATGCACTCACTTATATGTGAAATATAAAACAAACTCATAGGAGCAGAAAGTAGAATGGTGGTTACAGAGACTGAGGGGGTGGGAGGAATGGAAAGATGATGGTTGCTATGGTTTGAATGTCTCCTCCAAAACTCACACTGAAACTTAATCCCCAGTGTGACAGTATGATAAGTGGGACCTTTAAGAGGTGACCAAATAGGGGTTTGCATTCATGAATT
Organism: Plecturocebus donacophilus; assembly: GCA_004027715.1. NCBI lineage: Eukaryota > Metazoa > Chordata > Mammalia > Primates > Pitheciidae > Plecturocebus > Plecturocebus donacophilus. The sequence continues at coordinate 55,132 of PVKP010002996.1, forward strand.
AATGGGTTAATAGATTAATAGGTCATCAGGGGAGGGGAACTTACAGCTTTATAAAAAGAGGAAGAGGGGCCTGGGCTGGCACATTAACACATTCACCCCCTTGCCACGTAATTCCCTGTGCTACCTCAGGGCTCTGCCTGGAGTCCTCACCAGCAAGAAGCCTCCCACCAGATATGCCCGCTTGACCTGAGGCCTTTCAGTCTCCTTAACTATAAAAGATAAATTCCTTTTCTTTATAAATTACTCAGTTTCAAGTATTCTGTTATAAGCAACAGAAAACAGACTAAAGCAATGGTTGAAAGGTAGAAAATTTCAGTTTAAAAGGAAAAACACATTTTTTTCTTTTTTTGAATTCTATTGCACAGTGTAGTGACTGTAATTAATAACAGAGAATTGTGCATTTCAAAATTGCTAAGAGTAAACTTCAAATGTTCTCACCACAAAAAATGTTAAATGTTTGAGATAATGGATATGTTAAATAGCTTGATTTAATTATTCCACACTGTATTCATAAATTATAACACCACTTTTTACCCCATAAATGTATTCAATTATAAATGTCAATTTATAATAACAAGTAATAAAATTGTAAAACATAAAAGAAGAAAAGAAAGATATTTTTATTCAGTTTCTCAAGCCAGATCTGTGGGATTCATTCCCGATAGCTTCTTCTTTATCCCTCACATCTCACAACGGCACCAATCTGCCAAATTCTTCCTTCTAAATATTCCTTGAATCTGTGTGCTCTCCCCATTGCCACCAGGATACACCCAGTGGCCTCCTAACTGGTCTCCTCATTTCCAGGTTTGCCTGCCTTCATCCTAATTTATTCTTCACTTGGCAGCCAGAAAACATTTTTTAAAAGACTTAAATTGTGTCACTCTCCTCTTTAAAAGCCTTAATGGCTTTCTGTTTTCCTATGAAGCAAAACTGCAAACTCCTTCTCAACAAGGACTTAGCAGCCCATGCATACATGGCCTCTTCAGGCTTCTCTCTCCCACTCTCAGTGCTAAAGGCACCGGGCCTTCTTCATTCCTGCCTTAGGTTTTTTGCACCCTCTGCCTGAATATTTTCCCTTGCTCTTCTTTCTCTTTCACTCATCTCCACTCGGCCTACTATATTTTCCTCAATAATTCTCTCTGATTTAAAGCAATAAACCCAATTCAAAATTGTGCATATATTTGTTCGCTTAATTTTTGCTTAATGCCTGTCTCTCCCATTAAGATGTAAATTATAAGAGGCCAGGGAGTTATAACTATTTTGTTCACCAAGATCAATCCAATCATAGATTTGGTACATAATAGACCTTTGAATATTTATGGAATGCATGAAAATGAAATATTTCCTAAACCTTAGTCATTGAATATCATTCCATGATTTAGCCAAAGCTATGTACCACCTGTACTAAAAACCGAATCATTTTCTCTAAGCTGACTGTAAATCAAGTTTAAAAAAATCATGTAGCTCTATCCCAAGTACAGTGTTGGGGAAGTTGCAGGTTAGTAGTCTAATCTTATTTTTTAATGCACATTGAATGCATTATGTAATAAAATAAAAATTTTTATCCATCATATACAATTTTCTTGTGGGAAATAAATGAGTAAGAACTTATTAATGAATGAAAACTGCCTTCTGCTGGGTGTGAAGCAAGCTCTGCACTATTAGGAAAACTGACATTGATTCCATTGGTGACTGAACAAATCATTTAAGTTTCTGGGTTTCCATTTCTTCATTTGCACTATGGAGATTAGTTTTAGCTGTTCTGCCCAGTTCATATGATTTTCTTTTCTTTTCTTTTTTTCCTTAGCACACAGAAAATGATTTGGTTCTGATGTATCTTTTTTTTTTTTTTTAAGCCACATGAAGATTTAATAAGTGGCTGTGAAAATCATCTTTTTACATAAATATGAGATTTTATTTTTAAAATCATTTATTTTAGAAATGATTACTACTGCTATTTGTTTCTTAGGATGTTCAGTCATATTGACCCCTTACATGACATAACAAAGAAGAAGAATGTATGTTAGTCTCCATCACAGCCATGAGGACTTGAATAATGGGACAGTGCAAATACCCTTTGGCCACTGACTTACCTTCTTTTCTTTCCTTACTTGCCTAATTAGATGTCTGCTTATCTTTCAGGAATCATATTCCACTTAGAGAAAAACCTCCTCATAATGTGCACACCCATGTTCATAGCAGAGCTCAGAGGTGGAAGCAACCCATGTGTCCACCAGTGGATAAATGGGCAAGATAAATGTGATATATATACACAAAGGAATATTACTCAGTTTAATTAAGGAGGAAGTTCTGACACATTGCCATGTGTACCAGGGTACCATGAATGAACCCTGAAGACATTATGCTAAGCTGGTCACAAGAAGACAAATACTGTATGATTCCATTTACATGAGGTATCTATGTCAAATTCATAGAAACAGAAAATAGGACAGTGGTCATCAGGGGCTGGGGTGCAGGAGAAATCGTAAGTTATCAATCAATGGATATAGAATTTCAATTTTGCAAGATGAAAAAGTTGTGAACATTGGTTGCACAACAAAGTGAATATATTTAACACTAATGAATTATACACTTAAGACATAGTTATAATGGCAATTTTATATTACATATTTTTACCACAATAAAAAAAAATGTAAAGCCTGCCCATAAACGTGTTTCTAGTACTTTCATCTTCCGATGTTGAATATTGCTGAGAATAGAAATTTTGAAAATAATAGTAACAATAATAGCTAAGCTTTATGGACACTCAACTCTATGCCAGGTAGTATTTTATATTTACTATCCCACGTAATCATTACTACAGCTTTATAAGGTAGACACTGTCATTTGCGAGGATTTTACAAAAGGAAAATAGAGGTACCGCAGGGTTACATAACTTGTGCAAGCTTACACAGCTAGTAAGCGATGGAACCAGGACACGTCGCAGGCAGGCTGATTTGGTTCTGCACTTTTAACCACTAGGTATGCGGCTCACCAAACCAGCACTAGGTGCTCTGGAGATGAATTTAGCTCTCACTAATCAGTTTTAATTAGTGAGATTTTAGAAAGGTCTCTTCACACTTTTATCTCTGTTGAATATGTATTAACTTCCCTCTTATATTCCATCTTCCCTTCTTTCATCCTCCAAAGAAAAGACACAGTCCCTTAACCATATAAATCTTAACCGTAAGAGTGAAAACCCCTGGTGACCCAAACATGCGAGCAAAAGCCACTCATCGAAATGGCTTAAAAACTCCAACTGAAATTATTTGGCCTCTTAATCATCTGCAGATATACGTTCATTGTTTTTGCCTGAGTAGAAGGAAAACTAATAAACATATAATAGAACTACTAAGAGATTTAAAGCTTAATTCTAATTAACTAGCAGTAGCTTATATTTAAGACATGTTAAACCACAGCAGCCACTTTCATAATTTAAACTATTTATTCTCAGTTTTTGTGAGATGCAAGTAGAAAAAACAGGTTTCTGAGTCAACAAGTTACCTAACCAGTCTGATTCCAATTTCATCATTCTTAAGTATCTGAAAGGTTCTTAAGAAGGTTGGGTTAGCCAGCTGCAGTGGTTTACATCTGTAATCCCAATACTGAGGCTGGCAGGGGTGGGAGGATAGCTTGAGCCCCAGGAGTTCGAGACTTACATGGGCAACATAGCGAGACCCCGTTCCCCACCTAAAAAAAAAGATTAAGTGAGTTAATAGATATGAAGTACCCAGTACACAAGACTTGGAATACATGTGTTCAGTAAGTGGTAGCTCTTCTTCTCACCATAGGTAACTGTTGACTTTTCACAGTTTTAAATAGAGAAATAGAATGACACAGTCCTCCTGATTCCTCCCGCAGCACCCCTCCAATCCTGGTGCCTGTAGAGTACAGGCTGTTAAGAGGTTTCAGAAACCACCCCCGCACAGACCTGGAGGAGAAGCTGTGATGACTTCTCTTCATTAGCTGAACCTCACTTTATTCTTACGGTTGGCCCTCCACTGATTTCTGTCCTGGAATTCTTGATGAGATTCCTGCCTTGCCCACTGCCTGCAAGTCCTAGCCAGCAACCCAGTCCTTGCGTGGCGTGGGCTTCCTGCTGCTGGATCCCAGGCTCCGCTGCATCATCACCACACCTCCCTCTGTCTACCTCCCCTCTCCTGGACTCTAACTATTTGCCACATGGGCTTGGCCAGCTGCCTGTGTCCCAGGGTGGAAGAGAGCTGGGGCATGATTTGGATTGTTTTCGAATGCCTTTACTTGAATTCTGCTTTTCTTTGAAAATAGAACTCCAGGTATCTGATCTGGGAGGCAAACATATTCACACACCGGGAGTCCATTCCTAAAGCAATGGAGCCCTGACCTTCTGCCCCTCAGAGACCAGCTTGAACTTGACTTTCTCTGCTGGGCTGCTCTGGCGCCCTCCAGAAATGTGGAGGCCCAGGGCTGTTAACACATCTGACTGCTCGCTTCCCCATCTTGACAAAAGTCATTCATTTGCAACTTTTCATAGCCCTTTATAACTGTTTCTAGCACTGCTATTTCTCTTCTTCTTCCTTCTTCGGGTTAGAAATGGCTCCAAAACCCAGATGTTGGCACAAAAACTCCTGGATTGTTTTTATAGTCCCATCGTAGTACTTCTTTGTTACAGCTTGATAGTCCTACATTTTGTTCCAAGTCTCATTATTTTACATTTATAAATATCAGGTTGTATTAATTGGTTCCAGCTTTAAAAATGTTCCATCAGGGGTTACTTCTGCTATTTTGATAGTGGTTTCTAAACGTGGAGTGCCAAGGCCCTGATGTGGGCCACGTTCCGTAGGCATCCCTGAAGGACTGATGCGGAACAGAAAGACCCACAGATTCTGAGCCTCGCTGTATTCTTTGAAGACTGTACTGGCCATAATAGCTTCAAAGAATTTCAACAAGTTCCTAAGACATGACCTTCCCTTTCCGAAAATCACGTTGGCCAGGCTTGCCTTAATCAAGCTGCTTTCCTAAGCATCCTTTTACTTGATCTCCTGCAGCAGTTTTTAATACTTTCCCTACAAGTGAAGTTAAACTAACTGGCCTGTAATTTCCTGGTGTGTCCCTAAGCTCTACGAAATAACGGCATTAGGTTGGCTAGCTTCCAATTCTTCCAGAATTTTTTTGTTTTGTTTTAAAACGCAGGATTGAAAAGGCCAGAGAATGCTTCCTGTCTCCCTTTTCCTTCGTTTCTTCCATGACATACTGCTCTCTGTTCCCAGTAGAGCTGCCATTTTAATAACTTCAAACCTTTTCAACGTTTTCACATATTATTTGTACCTATCTCTGAAGCATGAGTTTTCCATTTTTCATTTTGACAAGGGCCACCCCCAAAATAAGAGCTTACAATTCTACTGAATTGACTATTAATTCAAGGCACTGTTTAAAAAATGAGTTTCATATCAGGAATCTGGAAAAGAGTGGCAAATTAGATTATAATTAAGCCTGTGTTCTTATTTGTGAATCATTGATAAATACATGTTGGAAAAGACCTGAGAAAAATGTCTATGCATCCAGAAAATAAAAGTCAAAAAATGGAACTATTACATCTGGGCTTACTAATCTGATGTACTAGTATAGTGTCTTAAAAGTATGGTGAAATGAACTAGATCTGAACACCTAATTTGCATCCTATATTTTATTAAACTGCATTTGGTCCATTATTTTCAAATCTAATATCAGAAAAATCTTTCCACATTTGATGGTCTCCCAGTTGCAACAGAAAGGCCCATAGAAATATTTTAAGATATATTTGCTGAAAAGAAAAGTTATTTTAAAAATTATTTTCTTAAAAATATGAAACTTCTTTTACTGATAGGAGTAAAGAAGAAAATTAATAATTATTTGCATTGATAGAACTGTATCATATCATAAAATGTTTAGGATAGTTCAAGTTCTTTATTGTATAGAAATTTGGAAAATTGTTTTGAAATCAATGAGCCATCAACTAGAGCATAAAATCCTTTATTCTTTATAGACAATTTTTGTTGCAGTAAGCTTTTCATTTTCCTATTTTATTTTGTGGTGACCTAATGAGTCTTTTATAAATAAGTCACAGGCACATAAATCACAGTCCATTTGTGCGGATGAAGGCTCCTTTCCAGGTAGGTAGGTATGGTGATCACCATCATGAAATGAAAGGAAACATGAAGCAGAATTTAAAAACTTTTAGAATGGTTGGTTCTGATTTCGGATAAATTGGTAAGTAAACCCCTAACAGCTGGTAGCTTTTTCTTTCTGATTTATCAAAGTGATAATGTCAAATGTAAAATTTGCACATTTATCCTATAAAGTTCACTTCCTGTGTATCAGATGTAGTCATAAGTGGGAGAATCTTTGCATTTACGGTACACATAGAACTCTCTCATGGAGAACATTTCAGTTGGTTTTGAATGATCACTGATATTTTCCTTTTTAATCTTGGTCAGGACTGAGTATACCTGCAAATACACAGGTCAGATTTTCTATGTGAGTTATAAAGCATACAAACACACAAAATTATCTGTGCATAGCTAGCACATATACTTAAGTTCAGGTATAAATCTAAAGCATGTACGTTTTCTAGTGTTTGAAATGTTTCCTTATAGATTTCCATCTTTATGATTTTAAAGTTGCAATTAAAATATGTACAAGATTCATCTTTCCTGTTGAGTGTATATTATACCATATAACCTCAAATTTAGTACGCATTCATTCAGTCTTCTCCCATTCCGATGGCTTTGCTTGAGCTATTCCCTTTTCTTAGAATGCCCTCTTCCATATTTGAATGTCAAGATCTACCCATCCAAGGGTAGACAGCTTTGAGACTGAAAGATTACTAGGAGACTGAGAGTGAGAGATTACTCGGTTGGTGATAAAGTAGAAAAACTTGGTGCTTTTCTTGGTAAATCTTGGTAAATTTACCTTTGGTTAAATCCAAATTCTTCGTTTTGCTCATGAACAGACTTTCTACTTTCTCTATGCCTCCATTTCCCCATGCATATAATGGGGATTTTATATTTCCTTTTAGAATTGTGATGTGGGCTAATTGGTGTAATATATGTAAAAGATCAAAATTATAAGGTCCTTTCCTTTCCTTTCAAATGCCAACATTTCCACAAAAATGTCTCTGGATCTCACCCCTCCTTGCCAACTACCCCAGATAATGATAATCTCATCTTCCTTTGAATTCTTATATGCTTTACCTGTCCCTCAAGAACTTCACTGACTATTCTCTGCATTGTTTTATTCATTGATTCAGTAACTATTTATTGAATGCCCATCATGTGCCAGGCTTATATCCACATATATTTTGTTTTTTGTTTTCCCTCTAGCTGGCCCTTAAGCTTCTTGAGGTTAGAGTCTTTATAATATTAATATTCCTTCCTCTCTTCATTGACTAGTAGTGCCTGGCAATAGGGCTTGAACAAGAATATATTTGTTAATAATTGGTAAATTATTAATAATAATGAGAATGATGATGATAATAATAAAGTAATATTCTACTAGGGCAAAACACAGTTTCCAAAAAGAGAATGCAAATGAACAAATGAGCTGCAGCAACATCTCTATGGAATCACATTAGCACAAATCTAAGCAGTTTTTCAAAGAACTATGGTTTATAAATAAAGACTCTCACATATACAATGCCATGGCTAGATGAAATTCTAAGGTTTCAGGGGGAATTACACAATTTCAAAATGAGGCTGTGTGTACACAACACCAAGCCATCCAAATGAAAACTTGAGCAAATCACTTAGGAATGTGGTCTTTGCTAGCCCAGACACTGCTAGTCATTATTGGAAATATGTCATGTGGTTCTGACACTATTTTACTACTCATGGATGAAGTGCACTGTAGTGAAGTCTCACTTTAATTTGCTGCTTCTAATCAACCACAGGCTAGGAAACCAGAAAGCCAAATTGGTTAAGATTGTGTTTAAAGTAAGAATAACTAGGCTCTGATTTAAGGCTTATGAGAGTGCCGTACATGCAGAAGTAAACATAGGTGTTTACATGCATGGCTGTTATATTTTGAGTTCCTTATCTCCAAATTGGAGGTTTCTAAGAATTTTCCATGTAACGTAAGCAATTTGTTAGATTGTCTCTTCTCCCGCAGTGCAGTTTCCTTTGGGAAATGGGATGTAGTAAGACTTTCACTCCCCAGGAGCTTACCTCTGTCAAGTGTCCTAGTTGCTACAGACCACGCCAGATTCTAAACAGAAATAGATTCATGAGCACGCTGTCCACAATGTCTCAAACGTCCAGAAGACCCAAGAGACTTTCTCGGCCTCTTCCATGGCTACCACTCACAATTACCTTGCAGCTCTGCAGGTGTTGCCAGTGACTTTTCAAATCACTTGGGATGAGGTACCAGATAGCAGAGTGCTTGAACAGTCCTAAGCGTGAAGGGACTGAGATGGAAAATATGCCCCTCCTCTCCAGATGTGCAACCTGTCCTTGGCTGATGCTGACCAGGAGCCTGAATTTGCTTTATAGTCTTTATCATTTTTGCTTCAGCGACTGGCATTAATGAATGTCTGGTGCACCTCAAGTCCAGTCTCCATGGCACTCCACCCACCTTCTCTTTTCTTCTGGAACCATTCAGAAGAGGGTATGTGAGCGAGTGTGGGAGACTTATTGCCCGAATGAATCCACTGGAAGAATGTGGTGGAGCCAGATGTGAAATGGACCTCCCCTGAGTGAAGAATATGCAACCAAGAGTCGCACACATATTGGAGAGGGATGGCTTTCTAACTTAACTCTCAGTTTGTAATTTTGTGCTATCCCACATCCAAGTCAGAATGCCTGCCTGGACTAGACATCAAAACTGGCCTGCTATCATTTCTGATTTTTACTGAGTATCTGTGAAGAAGAAAGGATCTTTTGTGGGGTTAATTGATCCCAGGCCTGAGAATTGGATGTGGATTTCCATGGCCACTTCAGAAGAAAAATTTCAATATTTTAAATCCAGGTATCACATAATGTTTCAACTGGAGCACACACACATTCAGAACATTATGAAAAAGAGACAAAACATATTATTTGACTGCAAAAGCACAGATAAGTTTGCCAGGATGGTGAGAACAGTGTAGCAAGAGTTAATGCTATAAAATTCACAGCACTGTCTATTGTGAATAAATCCAGCGAAACTTGTTCAGATAGTACTCAAGCAATACTAAACAGACCGTACGTAATCACCCAAGACCTGAGACACATAAAAACTTTATTAGTCATCACTGAAATAAAGTGCAAACAAGTTCGTCTTAGAAAGATCCAAAACTCTTTATGTTTTAGGTCAGCAGCGCCATAAAACAGTGCCTGACAAATTTTAAGTGATATTCTAATTAATCACCGGATTTTTATAGTTTCTTGAAAGCTGTAAGTTAGATATTAACAAGGCAGGGTGAGAGGAAATCCCCTCATACGGAGAATGAGTCCTACATCCTTTGCACAAGCCCACTGGGTCAGCCTAGCTAGACTTTAAACTAAGCAGCTCCTGGAAATGGAATGGACCATTAATCCGAAGAGTATCATTATTTTCATATCGATTAAAGTGGGATGTAAAACGTGCACCAACTTCATAAACTGATGGAAAACCATTCCAGCTGTGCCTCTGTCTTAAACAAGAAACACTTTCTGGTGCATTTTTACATTGTTTCTTTGGTAAAACTAACACTTTGTAATATGCTGATAATATGACTCTCCTTAATACTATCACATACTCAGCAATTACCATGAGAAAGTATATGACCCAAACTGCGGGTGTATATAAGTTTCTAATTTATATTTTTCAATTATTTCAATTAGATGCAGTGATGGTATAAACCATGTAGGACAATTTTATTTGTAAAGGACATTTTGTTTAAAAGGAGGCAGATTTTTTCATGTTCACCATCAGGAACAAATATCTCTAATAAGGAGCAGGCATTTATTTTCAAAGAATGAATTAAATTTAAAAATGGCTATCGCATTATTACCTCAATTCTTTTTTCTAAAAACAAAAGTCTCTTCTATAAACGCTTTCACTTACCTCATGATATAAGGGAGCACTACTGCCTACAGATGTTTTTGCCTTTTTAGACGAAGCAGATCCAAGTGTATTTATTTCATTAATCTGTAAGAAAATTATAATAAAAAAGTCTTATTTGAGGAATACTTAGTTATATGTAACTTTCAAATATCTAGGCGACCTGAGGGGTTGGGGAACCTAGCAAGAAAGAGGTACGCATGAATTAGGTAAAATATTTACAGTCACTTTGGTAAGTTGTCAGTAATTGTATGGGTATGTGCCATCTGGCAGGTCTTTTCTATATTATTGCTCTCCTCTGACCTCTGGCGCTATGATTCTCTGTAGCCTTCATTTCCCAATTAGTCATGTACCTCCCTGGAGTCTTAAATAGTTTAGTCTTTTATAATTATTTAACTTTTATTAAATATTTTCGCACAGAACCTAGCATGGTGCCTGGTATGACCTCAGAAATCTTTGTCAAATAAATGCATGTTGAATGAACAAAAATAAATTCTTTCAGATTGAAAAAGTCAAATTTATTCTAGGTAGTTACTTAAAATAATCCATCAAAATTTACAAAACAGCCCAAGAATATGATAGTTTATTTTAAATTCTATTATTTTAAGTAAAAAAGTCTTCAGGGGGCTTTGAGGTAGGAATGGACAGGTACCTGCTGGAGAATGTCTTGCCACGATACCATACTGAAGAGTTTACGCTGAGGGACCTGGACAGCCAGGGTAAGGGCTTGGATGAGGAGATCATCTTGAATCTGGTTCCCAACCACAAAAGCAATGGAGGCCTTCCAGTCGTTCTATTAAAAATCAGACAGAATTAGATTTAAAATATTCCTGAATAGGTCATTTTGTGTCAAATGTTTCCACTGAGAAACAGAATAATTTTCCTGTAAACTTTAAAGGCAGAGGTGACCTTGTAATGTATGTGAGTCTCTGACTGGAGTAGTCGCAAGGCGGCAGTATTGTGCCAAGTTTCATGCAACTTGACCAAAAAACAGTTTTCTTGAGAAACTAGGCCTTTCATTTTGAGGAAGACAATTTTTAAAAACAACTTTCACTAGAATGCTGTCCAAGAATAATCAGGTGTTGGAAAGCAATGGACCATTCCTATGTCACAAATATACATTAAGATGCAATCTCAAAAAGCAGGAATCTTTACTTCTTTCCCTGGTATATTCTAAAACTCTAAATAGTGGTGGGAATATAGAAAAAGCTGAAAAAAATTGTTAAATGTTGGGTCATATTGGATGAGCTGCCAAATGAGAACTGAACCATATCTTTTTCTCTTGATGTAACACAAGAATCTCATTGCTAACTCACAATTGAGTCTTTCCACTCCCAGGAAATGGGGGAAAATATTACACTTGGACATGATGTTTTGCATCAAATAATTTTTAAAAAGAATAAGTTACTAAAGAATTACGTTCAGTACTTTTTTCTCTTGGTTTATTGTAATTATAATTTCTGTTGGGAGATTAAGTGTGGCGGTCACTAACACACTACCCACTGTGAGGTGCTGAGGAAAGAGCTACTCATGCAAATCAGTATTCCTGCTTTTGAACTCTAACAATCTTAGGCGGAAATGAAACAAATAAACACGATAAAGACATCAGAAAAGAGAGAGAATAAGGGAGGGCACTCTCGTCATGTGACCTCTCTGGGCCTTAGTTTTCCCATTCATAAAATAAAGGGGTTGACAGGTCAATAGCTAAGCATCTCTCTAGCTCCTCTCTAGAGGTCTGATTCAAATATAGTAAGAGTCTCCTGGTGGATACCAAAACAATGTCTAAGATTTGAAAAGGTCACATAAATTTAGTAAAATACATCCTTTTATGTGGTTTCTCTGGTTTCTGCCCAGTTTATAATCAGGTTGATGACAGAGCTAGGGTGTAGGTGGGAGAAAATACTTAAGTGTAAATTCTTTCTTACCATCAAAGAGCAATTGTCCTTAAATTCTTATTTTCCTCCATGGAAATCTATTAACTACCTAACAAGACTCATCCAATTCTCAAGGCTATCACCAAACCAAAAAAACACATGTAAAAGCATAAAAATGTATATGTTACTTGCAAACTGTGTGTGCATGCACGGATGCAGGTAGGTGTGACTTTGTGTGGTTTTCTCTGTTTCAAGGAATTGAAAGCATTCTTTTTGTCTCTAAATTCACCAGAGGAAGACTGACCATTTGTTTTTTATACATTCTGATTCTTAAAAGTAGGTATGATATTTATAATGTATTCTTTAGAAAAAAAATTCCATGATCACACAATGACCTTTCCTGAGTTTGATGCCTTGTTTTTTCTCTTGTCTGCTTCCTCGGTCAAAACTGGAACTGTAGCCATCATTAAAGGGGAACAATCTGTTTCATTCCACAATAAAGTACACCAGTTTCGGGACAGGCAAGACCTTGAAGTTCCTGGAGGCTACCCCTTCCAAGACTGAAGATTCTAATAACCAACTCTACCCTCTTATCCCGCTCTGCACTGCGAGTTTCCTTGTCAATATTTGAAAGTTGATGGTGACAAGAAAAGGCTGTCTTTCTGCCCTTTGGGGGCAATTGAGAAAGAGTCCATCACCTATCTACCTGTTAGTATTTGGGGTCAAGTCAGGTGTTGGCCATTTGGACCAGAAACAAAGAAGAGGGGAGAGGGAGGAGGGAACTGACGATCATTGTTAATCTGCCATGTGTCAGGCATATGTTACCTCATCGAATCCCTAAGTCACTCTACAAAATAGGTTTACTACTGTCTTATAGATGGAAAAACAAAGGTCCAAAAAAGTTAAATGACTTGTTCAAGGTCACTTTGGCAGAACTTCATGGAGACCACGGACATGGCTTGCAACTTTGTGATCATTTTAGAACAGTTTTGGGAATAAGTCTTTGGGCTCAGAATGTCTTTCTATAATCATTAAATTGCACCTTATAGGCTACCGTGGCCATAATAAAACTAATAGGCAAAGATTTATCTCACATGTATACACGTGTATAGAGCCTTCAAAAAGATTATGTATTAAATCCTTAAAACACCATATGATTACTTTTTTAAAAATAATAATTTTACAAAGGATCAAAGAGTTTAAAAAATTTCCCAAGGTTCTTTCTCTCAAATGCAACACTCTTGTTCCTTTGCTCCAGGAGACATCTTAACATAAAATTGTTCCTCCAAGTCATGGCACTAGACTGAAACTTCTGGGTCTCTGAAGTCACTCTGAGACAGTCTGCCAAGGTGAGAGCAGGTTCAGATTTGTTTAGAGCTCTCCATAAGAGCTGGAGGTCCAGGCCACGTCTCTCCATTTCGAGGATTCTTAAGAGTCCAGCTCTGTCCCCATTACCCATCTATGCTCTCTTGCCCACCAAATGTGTGCTTTAAAATTGGATCTTTGTGGCAAAACGGAACTCCTAACTTTGTCAGAGTTTTGATTTAGTGTCTAATCATTTGGCCAGAACCCAAGGAAGCATGACAGGGACTAGTCAGGCAGTAATAATACAGAGAATGCCCACAGAGAAGGATGCACTCGCTGTGCGCTGCAGCAGGGGGCAGTGAGATGCTAGCAAATGTGCAGTATTCAACTAAGGAAGAACACGTCATTTCCCCATATCTAACTGGACAGACTAGCTAAATAAGCAATTATTTGCAAATGCAATTTCTGAGTCTTTCTCTTAGTATTCCAGGGTAACCAGAGATTCCACACTTCCACCAACTGGTAGCATTTTTAGAAATAAAAAACTTGAAAAAAATCAGACACAGATTAGATTTGGCAAAATACAATAAAAAACACCCCTCTACCTGTATCCTATCCCAACACGTAGTTAAACAAAATCCTTAAATTTAAGTTCACAGGAAAGCAAGAGATATTTAGTATGGAGAAAGCCACGGTTGACCATTGTGGGCAAATGAAAATACACTGTGTGCAACCCAATTAACCACAGGCTACTAACTACACCCAAACTTCTTAAACTATCTTAAGAAGTTTAAGTTTAAGATAGTTTAAGAAGTTTGGGTGTAATTAGTGGCATGAGCTGAGAGAAAGAAAAGATTAATAATTTCAGAAAAGCTACACTAGATATATCCAATAGTGGAGAAAGAGGATCTAGGTCTGTCACACCAAAAGCACCTTAGGAAATCAAGTCGCCGCTCTATGACCTGGAGGCACGTATTGTACATGATCATTGCTGAGTCTCACCCCTCCTAGTGATTGATAAAGCTGTTCAAAGGATGAGATGAAGCCATGTATGGATACAATCCATTTCCTTTTATTTACTTTACCAGGCTCACCTAATTTGAGGCCTAGCAGGAGGGTTTCTTAACCCAGACACTTACATAGTAGTCTCCTAAGGCAGGAAAGTATTCATGTAAATGCAGAGAAACTGGCTGTCTCACAGAAGCCTACTGTCCCAGAGACACAGGGCAAATTTACAACTGTTTTTCTTTCATGTATTGCAAATTCTCCAAATTTTACTTAGGCATTTCATATTCTTAATTGCAAAAGCCTTTTCAAAAGCAAGTGAAAAGTAGCTTTTGGACAATTGGATTGTAATTGCTTCCCTCTATTAGCTCAAATACTCAGCTAATATAAGGAAAGACAAGGGCAGGACTTGTAAGCTCTCTTCTGCTGCCTTTGCTAGTATGACAGGGGGCCTGTGTCCCTGAAGGACTGGAGATGAGGGTCTCATAGTCCTCTACCCAGAATGGAACAGGGCCTGATGAGCTCTATGAACCAGTAGTGGCCAGCGCCCTTGTTAGGAGAAGCTGTCTAAATGTCCCAGGTAAAATCGACGCAATATTCAAAAAGTCAGGTTTTATTAAGAGCTATTTAGCACTGTACGAATATGCAAACCTGTATTTTATGTCAATACTCTGATGAAACGATAACCTTTTTGTTAAGTAGATTTACTGCCAAACGGACAGAGATTTGTGAATGCCTTTCTCATACCAGATTTTTTCTTCAAAAAGAGTCTTGGATCTGCATCAGAAGGAATGTTGGTATGGGCTTTTGGCCAGCAGAAGAAATATTTTTATTACATAGAACTGGCTGCTACAATCATATTTGTGTGACTCTAACTGTAAAATAGGTTGAAAATATAGGTTAAAAATGGTCATATGTTGTTACATAACAAACAAGAATACTATTAGTGTAATTAGATTATACTAATCTCTTTACTGTACTTATTACTATAGAGTCTAATTATATATCTCTCACAGTTTATGATAAGTGCTATAGTTTGAGTTAATCATACTATTAAAGTAATCTTTATTTAGGAATTGGACCACGCGACTGCCATATTTTCTCATCTAGATTGTAAACTCCTTAGGTCAGAAATCATGTTTTCTATGCTTTTGCACTTTGTGGTGCCTGGCAGTGAATGGGAAACAGCAGGTTCTATACGTAAATATCTGTTGGTTGATATTTTAAAGCAACAGGGAGTACATTTGGATCCTGAGAGGGTTTTGACCCTCGAACCATAAAATGCTAGGATGTAGCATGCCAGGAAACTGCAAGGCATACAGTCCATGGCCCTGGAGTCCTTTAGGAAGAGAACACACTATATCTGATCTAACATGGCCCACACCAGGGGTCAGTGACAACGGCTTGGGGAATTGGGCCTTGTGGCCAGTCCTCGGCTTAGATGTATTTCCCAGGAGTGACTTAGACATGCAACCAGATGCTAGGGGAAGGAGAATG
>PVKP010002996.1:70947-114371 GCA_004027715.1 Plecturocebus donacophilus
TTTTTTTTTTTTTTTTTTTTTGTTTCAAGGTGCCTTAGAAATTCTTAGAAGTTTGATTTATGGTGGAAGAATATCAGGGTGGAGTGGAGAGAGAAGGGAGGCAAAGTGAAGCTGCGCATAGTGCATGTGGTCATGGTCCATAATCTGGGAGAGGGCTGTAACCTGACATCTGTCCCCTACAGCAACGACTGCTTGATTCACCCTCATCTTGACCTCTGTCTAGGGATGTGCTGAAGCCGATTGTTCATGGCTCTTCCCAACTCTCTTCAGTAAAACTGCCTTAATAATTGGAAATATGCTACAGTAGGAATATTTAAACTAAGGCGATGGCAAACACTATAAATCAAAGATTTCCACGTGGAGAACAGGTTACTAAACATTTACCAGCATATCACAGCTTCCATCTCAGGAAGAGCTGCATGTCTAAGACGGACTTAGATATAATTTTTATTGGGAAGACCAAAGCTATCTCTGAGAAAATATTAAGGAGAGCAAAACAGATTTACTCCATTTCACAAGAACCCCACCCCCATCCCAAATACACACTCTGCAGCAATGTGCTACATGGATCTATAATTAAGAGTCTGCTGATGTTGCTTCAGGTGTGATTTAGTCTTAAGTCCTAGCCTTCAAAATGGGCTCTATGAAAAGCAAGTATAGAAACCACTGAGAGGAGCAGGGTCAACCCACTCGAGGACTCTCCTTTCCTCCTGACCATTTCCCTACTTCCCCACTCAGGCATCTGCACACTGGGGCCAATGACCTGGGAGATCCCTAAGCATATCCTGCCCACAAGTGACTAGATTCCTTCACACTGTGGTGACCCCTTGAAGAAGCATGGGTCATTGTGCCACAGTAATTAAGAGCTGGGTCTAGATTCACTGAGCCCGGATTTGAATATCAATGAACAAGCTGTGTGTCCCAGGGCAAGTTACTTAACTTCTCTGTGCCTCATGCATAAATGAAGATAATGACAGTAGCTGTCTATTGGGATTGTTGTGAAGACTGAATGAGAAAACCTATAGAAAGTCCTTCTCTGCATAGCACCTAGCAATAAACTTCGCCATCCTTAAGCATATTACTTTGGGGGATTCTGCTCTTCTTGGTCATTAGAACAAACATGGTTAGTCCATGCAAGCTGCTTTAAGTGTGGAGAACTTATGAGAGACCCAGGGAAAAAAATCAAACAGAATAAATCAAACAGAATATCAACGGCTGTATCACAAAAAGGCAAATATAAGTTTGAACAACAGTTTGTAAAATAATTTTCTCTTCGATAATAATAAACTTGTTAACTGACATGTTTCTAAAATACTCTAGGTCCTTGGAAGAGAGGACCAGAATCATGAACATATTAAAATTCTAAAGGTATGTATATTTTTCAGAGTCATGGGAAAGAATGTGAGTGTGGCATGAGAAATCTTCAAGTCATTTTGTGCCCTGTGCAAGTCTGCCAGAGACATTAACCCATCATCAACCATAGACACAAGCAAAACATCAATTAGAGTCAAATGAGAAGACACTGAGCTTTAGCTTTTGTGCACTGGCTATGAAGATGCTGACCTCTGAGGTGGCCATACAGACGACTCGGGGAAGAGAACAGTCCCAGGCTGCTTTTCATTAGAGATGTGGATCTGCTTACTTGGCTTACAAAATATGAAAATGGATCCGTTGTTTGCTGGTTGAATTGCAGATATTAATCTGGTCAGTTTTGGGCATCCAGGCCTAAAACATGGATGTCATGCAGGGCTAGTTCTTAAAATAAAAACAGAGGAAATAAATAGAAGTTTATTTTTGATAGGGAGCCTTAGTGCACCCCTCTCCCCAGATAAGACAGGTTTCCCGGCCTGCTGCTATATTCTGGCTTTGCAGAGCTCATTACAGACCTTACCAGAATCCACTACCTCCTTCTCCTAGGTATTACCTGCTATTCAGCTCAGAGTCTTTAGAGTTGATTTGAAATATATATATATGGAAGCTTTACTGTTAGGACCATTTTAAAGTATTTCTTCTAATATTTGCATTTTCAAAAAGCAATCCCAGTGACTCCTGAACTAACTCAAAGGGATGCCCTGCTAATGGTGGTTATTTCAGGCTGTAAACTGGTCCAGTGGAAAAGGCTCCCCCAGAATTATACCAGAACAGACCCCTAGACAACTTCCTACTTCACCCATGTGCCTGGCATATAGTAGCATTCAATAAATGTTTCTTGAACTTAGCAGCCAAAACCACACACTAAAGAGAATTTTTACACATGCATAGCATGGGAGGGCTGACTGAGTATGTGGCATTTTATCAGCCACACTCAGCACTTTGGAAGGACCTCTGAATCACTCAGAATCTGAATTAGAGAAACAGCTTTTTCCTTTGATGTTTAGAAAACACTGTACATGGCTTATATTCATGGATGAAAAACCAGTAGCCTAGAAGCAGCTTTACTATGCATATATACATTGTCTGGCTGGTTTTCCTTGTCTTCATAAATATTAAATGTGATCACTAATGATTGAAGTTCTGGTGTAGATATGTATAGAGGTTGGGGTAGTGTCAAATTCTGCCTCTGTGGTTTCTTAGCCAAATGACTTTGGGCTTATCTTTGTGACTCACTTTTCTCATTTAAAATGATGAATCTATGAATACAACTTTCATTTGAGACTATTGCAGGACCCAAGAAAGAATATACCTAGGGTCATTTTGTAAATTTGCTGAGCACCACGTATATGTAAAATATTAATATATGCAAGGGAAATATTCTAATTTTCTATAGAAAGTTCTGCAAAAATGGGTTAAAAGAGGCGACTGCTGCAGTGATTTTGAATTTAGATATGTCCTGTGGATCTTCTCTGGACTGTGTAGCCTCTGGCTTAGGCTGTTTTTCTTTCATTTTTCAGAGTCTTTGGCCCATCCCACCAATCTAGCACATGAGCTTAATTTGGTTTTGCTCCATGCATCAGAGAGTTTTAAGACAGCTATTAAAACACCACATGGAAAAGCTTTGCAGGGAATTCTACTCTGCAGAGAAACCACAGAACCATTACACACCTTAACTATCTCCCCACCCCCAACAGGCTAAAATTACAGCTCCATTATGTTAGTACAATCCAACCAGTTTTATTGCTTGGGGCAAACTCTGAGGTTCAAAATGAACTTCAGAACATAAAAAGTAAGGCAAACCTCAAAAGGAAGCGAGCTTCTTTGGGTTTTCAAACAAATATTACATATCAGAGACATTCTTCTAACAGAAGAGACCAAGAAAAGCCAAGAGTAGTCCTGCTAATTGCTCCAGAGATGTAAAACTGGAATCAGAGACTCACTCCCTAAAAAAGGAGATCTCTTTTCATCATCATATATTAAAAGCCACAACCTTTCATCAACTCCTTCCCCAAGCACGAGACCTTCTTTGACCTTGCTTGAGTTCCTTCAATGTTGCGTCACTATCTTCCACGTTAAAAAATAAGATATATTTTCAAGATTTGTTAGCTTATTATTTACTGAATAATATGCTTATTATTTACTAAATAATATTATTATTATTATTTACTATTATTAAATAGTTTAGTTATTTTTATTTAGTTATTTATTTAGTTATTTATTTAGTTATTTAATTTAGTTATTTATTTAGTTATTTATTTATTTAGTTATTTTATTTAGTTATTTTATTTAGTTATTTTATTTATTTATTTATTTATTTATTTAGTTATTTTATTTAGTTAGTTATTTTATTTATTTAGTTAATTTAGTTATTTATTTAGTTATTTAGTTATTTATTTAGTTATTTAAATAGTTTATTATTTACTAAATAATATTATTATTATTATTTACTATTATTAAATAGTTTAGTTAGCTTATTATTAAATAGTTTGTTAGCTTATTATTTACTAAATAATATTATTTACTGAATAATAATGAATGTGTTGTGTCTTGGCAGTATGGCTACCCAAAGGAAACAAAATAACCAACCAATGTTCATTATCATTCGCCATCCATGTTACACAGCTGTTGCTTGGTTAATTCAATCTCATGGACAACTTTTTCTCACAGTGAATACAAGTGTCTTCACTTGTCCCTTGTTTACTACAAAGCCATGGATAGAATTTAATTTCAACATCCATCTTGAGTGAAGCATATCCAGGACTACCTCTACTAACACAAGATTGTCCTGGCTACTAACTCTATCTTATTCTTCCCCAAATTCAATAAAATGTCCATCCAAGCATTGGGAATATTTTGGCAGCCAAATTACATACCTCATAATATTCCTAATATCTGAAAGCAGGACATGTCTGACCATGCGTTCCGATTTTTAGGTCTACAGATTTGGTCTTCAAATGACAAGGTGAGAAAGAAGGGTTAAGGAAAGAGGATCCGTGGGGCAGTCCCAGATCTTCTAGAGAGGTGACTTTATATTATGCTGGCAGGGAATGATGGGAGTCTCTCCAACAGCTCGCCTGGGCTGTGTCAGAAAAACTATGAGACTGTAACTTGAGAAGAATAGTGTCAGGGAATCTGCACACTACCTCAATTCAACAAAAGTGAGTAGCAGCTCGGCTCAACAAGCATTTATTAGATTAGTACGACTAAATGTATATGATGTAACAAACTAAGGGATACACAAAATGACTAATATAGGAGTGTGAAAATGAGCAAACAATGCTTGTATCACGAAATAAATTTCTAGAAACTATTTCTTGTCAGGGCTATTTAACATCAGTGGCCCTGACTGGCTTTTATTGAGGGAGTTAGGGTCCAGAGCTGAAGCTGTGCAGCGATCCTGACCTCTCCAGCTGCCAGGACACAGCAACTGTGCTAGGAAAGTAAAAGGCAGTGGAGACATATCGCAGAGTAAGGAAAATGAGGTCAGACCCTAACAGACAAGTGGAGGGTAAAAGTATTAATCAAGATCAATCAATCCTAGTGGAAGGGAAGATTAAATTGTAGGGGGTGGAGGTGTCTGAAGTAGTTCCTGAGATCTTTCTTCCAAGGATGCTTGTAACTTTCTTTAGAGTTCCATGCAACTATCATTTTTTTTCAGGGAAGGGTTTCTTAGGAGGCAAACCAAAAAGACAGGTAGAGGAGAGCTGGGAGGGAAGGTGTCACTGAAGCCAGAGGAGGAATGGTCCATGTAGTCAAAGGCAATTAGAAGGCCACCACTGACCTTAGCAAGAGCAGTTCTACTTGAGTGAAACTGCTTCCCACTCATTCCCTCACTTGTGTAATCCTACACACGCCCACAACTCACATATCTCCTTCATAATATAAACTCCCTTTAAGGACCATGTGACAAAGTGTCCCCAGTCAATGATTAGAATAAATTTTAAGCCCTAGATCTGGTTATGGTTCTTAATTTTCTCCAATTACACAGGTACATGGAGTCCATTTATTGGATATGTTAGGGCAGTAATTCATTATAATTATTCCTCTCCTATTGATTCCCTAATAAAGTCCTCACAATAGCTCTTTCAATGGTGTAATAAAAAGAAGCACTGGATTTAGTATCAGAAAACCTGATTGTTAGTCCTGATTCCAACCACATGGTCTTGGAAAAACATTTAAGAACTTACAACCTGGACCTTAGCAAAATAATAATACTTAGAGCAGAAAGTCATTCATTCATTCAGCTAATATTTACTGAGGAGTTTTAAAAATGGCATTGGGAATAGGCATAAGGTATAATCACTGCCCTTTAAACAGCACCAGCCTGGGGAGAGAAATACACAAAAAAGGTGAAAAGAGATTACATATAAGAGTATTTCATAGCTACAAAGCACTGTACACGGTGCCCATTTCTGTTATCATGTTATTCACCCAAATGTCTTACTAGTAATTAATATTTACTACATGGGTACCTACATTGCATGGGCTGCCCTAGAAATGAAGGAGGCAAAGCTGAATAATATGGAGCCCAAATTGTTTCATATTGTATTAACCAATCCTGCAATTTGTTTTTCTTCTCTTTAACATTATGTTTTGAAGTCTATCCACGTTGAGATATACAGATTTAGTTCATTTCTTTTCATTGCTCATGCCTTATTTATGTCTGCATCCTTTATTTCTAGGACAGCACCTGCAACGTAAGTACCCAAATAGTAAATATTAACTATTAGTGAAATCATATAGTAAACAATACTGTATGTTATTCATAAATGTAGAGAGGCTAAGAGGATATGTATTCCATTCATATTAGTGTTTGCTTCTGAGGAGAAAGAGAAAGAAATGGGACATAGGATGGGGGTGAGGACTTGTGTTCTTCAACTTTATTTTTACTGTGTTTACTTCAAAAAAGAAAAGAACTTTTTGTGAGGATACAAATGTGCTTGTCATATTATCTTTTGGTGCTTTTCTGCATCTAAAAAATTACTGGAAAAAAACTGTCTGCTCTCATAAGACCCACAGTTTAGTAGAGGAGACAGATACAGAAACACTTACAATACAAGGTGACATGCAGTATCCTAGAACCCATCTCTCCCTGTGTCTTAAGAGAAGCCTCATGGGCAGAGGTCACTTGAAGAATTAGTGGAATGAATTTTTTGTCCATGCCTGCTTGTCCACTACCTACAGGGTGACCTCATTCCCACTGTCTGAGAAAAGAAAGGTTTTCCTGCTGAGGTTTTCTATCCTTTTTACATTTTCCATCTCAAAACATCCTTCACTGGCCCCAAGAACTTACTCTTTTCTTGCACTGAAGAAAACATTCTGATTCCTTCTTCATTTTACTGGAGCAAATGGCGTCTCCTCCGTGTTCCCTCGATTTCCCCATCTCTCCCTCACTGTTTTCAGTCTGCTCCTCTTTCCTCTGTATCCTCCCTCACACATACCAGGCCATCTTCGCCTAAGCCCAGCCTCCCCACTAACCATTTTCCCTTACGATCTTTTCACTTCATAGTCAAACTTCCCCCAAAACGGACCTACACCTAAAGCTCCCACATTCTGAAAGGCCACAGTGTCCTTAATCCCCACAGTCCCTCTTCCACCTCCTCCCTGTCAACCAGCACCGCTATCGTACACCCCATTGAAATTGCATTCTGGAAGGTCACTGACGATGCCCTCATTACCAGATACAGTTGCCTTGCCTATTCTCCCAAAGTGTTTGTAGGTGAAGACTTGAACTGCCATTTTGTGACCTTCTCTCTGCTTTGACTCTTATGACACCACCCTGTTCTCATTCTGCCTTTACTCCTTTGGCTGTTCCTTCTCTGGCCATCAGGTTCTTTCTCTTCTTCTGTCCCATAAACAAAAACCTTTTAGGTATTCCACAGAATTCTGTTCGCTTGGCACACACTACCCATGGATATTTTAACTATCCCCATGCTATTGCCTCTGTTCTGACAATTCCCCAGTCTGTGTCTCCAACCTTGCAGCCTGAGCTATATAGTCCATATTTCTGACTTCCTGATGAACATTTCTACTTTAATGTTCTGCCATAATCTCAGAGTCAGCATGTCTAAAACTGAGTTCCTCACATCTCTCCATACTGTAAAAACCTAACGAAATAATCAAACAAAAAAACTCCCTATCACAAACAATAAAAATTAAGTTTGGACAGGCGTGGTGGCTCAGGCCTGTAATCCCAGTACTTTGGGAGGCCAAGGTGGGTTTATCACTTGAGGTCAGCAGTTTGAGACCAGCCTGGCCAACATGGTGAAACCATGTCTTTACTAAAAATACAAAAATTAGCTAGGCATGGTGGCGGGCACCTATACTCCCAGCAACTCAGGGCCTGAGGCAGAAGAATCAGTTGAATCCAGGAGACTGAGGTTACAGTGAGCCGAGATAGCACCATCACACTCCACCTGGGCGACAAAAGCACAATTCTGTCTCAAAAAACAAACAAAAACTAAGTTCATTTTACTAAATTTGTCAGTCTGAAGTTGGCCATTTCTCCCAGTCATCATAACTTAAAATCCTCTTCCATTCTTCTCTCAAATATGCAATCACAGTTGCCTTCTTCCCAGAGTTTTCTGAATCTGTCTCTTGCTTTTTATTCTCATCACTATTCTCCTAGTTCTACCTATAACTGCTTTGAATCTGGGTTATTAAAAGTACCATCTATAGGGTCTGTTTAAGCTTCCAGCCACTCTCATCTCCAATCTATTAATTTTTCTAAGACATAAATTTTATCATTCTGTGTCTTCCTTCATATAGAGCCCAAACTCTGAAGTCTGGAATTCAAAGCCCTTTACATTCTCTTCCTAACATATTTCCAACACCTTATCTTCACTACTTTTCTAAACTCTTACAGCTCTTAGGCAAATTGCTTTGGGTAAATTCTTGAGAGTGAATTTCATCATATATGTGGGAATACTACTTTTTTGGTTGTGTTGAGGAATGACCATGACTGTGTGTGTAAAGCACACTTTATTGTTAGTGGTTAACACTTCATTGTTAGTGTTTATCTCAAACACGTCATGTGTTTCCTTCTGAGCGCTCTGCCTTGCTCAGCCTGGTCCTTTTATTCAGAATGCCCTCCCCTCCTTCCAGGGAAAGTCCTGCATCACCTGTGACTATTTCCCTAAGTGCCTCAGCCCAACGGTGTCCTCTGCTTGTCTATTAAAACTCATTGTCTGTATTACATAAGCAATGCAGTACTTACACTGTGATCGTGGCCTTAGAGCATGTCTTGAATGCTAGTGTGAGTCAGCTTCACACTTAACGCATATATCATCAGGGTCCTTCTAGGGTGTCTGATTCGGTAAATCTACAGTGGGGCCTAAGGATTTTGATCTCTTACAAGTTCCCAAGTGATACTGAAACTTCTGCTCCAAGGGGCCCAGAAGTCCCACTTGGGCGCCCTTCTCTCTTGCAGGAGAGAAAGCTGTTCCTCTTTCTTTCTTTTGCCGATTAAACCTCTACTCTTAACCTCACTCCACATGTGTCTGTGCCCTTGATTTCCTTGGCATGAGGCAACAAACCTTGGGTATTTACCCCAGACAATGACACCGCTTCATCAAGAGCTGAAATATGGCTGCAATAAACCATTTTTCACACATTTTCTTAGGTTGGTGCCAAATTCATAGGATATGCATGGCAAGTTAAACGGTAGGCTTTTTTGTGGGTACTTTGACTTTACAGTTACAGAAACAAGTGTAAATTTTTAAAAAATCTTTCTTTTTACGTAGCATCCTATTTGATGTGACGACAGAGGTGGTTGAACTTAATATTCCTAAACTTAAAGTAGTTTAACAAAAACTCAAATACATACATGAAGTCATATACATTTTTAGGATCATATGCTTTTTCATTGGTGTTCATATAATTTTGGAGGTTTCCTTGCTATTTCTACTCAATATATGCTGCTTGAGAAACTGACACAAGCAGTCTGTGCCACCCAGAACTGCACATTACAATTATATTTAACAGAAAAAACACTAAGAACAACACAAAGAATAATGATAGTGGAGGGTGAGGACAAAGGAAAGCCAGGAAACAGAATTTACCCAAACATTTAGAAAACATTTCACCAGTTTCTTTATGAAAAATATTGAGTTACCATGGAAGTATAGGAAATGTTTTGTCATGGCTAGAAAACTGGCTTAAAGACAAATGTAAGGTTCACTGGGCACTTTTCTGTACAGAGAAATGTGAATAGTGGGGATCCCTGAAAATCATCCATAGATGGACCTTATTTAACTATTTTTATACAAGATATAAAATGAATTAAACAGTGAAACTTAAAAGTACAGGGTTCAGTGCCAGGAGATTCGTTTTCTTGTCATTTTGTCTATTTTTTTTTCTTTCTAAAATTACAGGCTAAAACTCCACACCTTTCGCATGTCACCACCTTGCAACCATTTTTATGTAAATACTTAACACTGAGGCCATTTTTCTTGGTAATCAATGAGACTGTCTGAGCTGTTGCATGTGCTCTTCTGTCTAGCCCCACCAGATCAACAAAAATCTTCCACCATCTTCAGCATCATAAAATTTTGCATTCTAAGTATTAACTTTTTTGCATGTTAGAAACTTTTACATAAAATATTTAAAGCTTTGTTAATAGTGATTAAAATATCACTGCATTGATTTATATATCTTTTAATATATAAAAGCTACTTGTATATTTTTAATATATAAAAGTTTTCAACTTTTACATATTTAAATCTTTATTAATAGTGATGAAAATTTCACTGTATTGATTTATATATTTTCCAAAAGGATTGCTTTCTCATTTCATAGACAAATGCTTTGACAAAGTCAGGACCATAAATCTACACTGCAGTGGTACATCTGTATAGATATTACTTTTTGAAGCTCAACTAGTATTTGATGTCTTACAATGCTCACTATGCTTAACCACATAATACATTATGTTAAAAGTTCTGATGATATGTTCAAAAATGTCTCTTAATTACTTTATTGATATAGTTTGATAATTTTTATTAAAAATACTTTAATGCATAAAGCTGATTTATGATGTTCTTTAAGTTTTCTATCATTAATGATTGCAATATTTCTTTATTAGAAACATGAGCGAATTCTACCAGACATACAAAAAGGAGCTGGTACCACTCCTTCTGAAACTATTCCAAACAATCTAAAAAGAGGGAATCCTTCCCAAATCATTTTATGAGACCAACATCATTCTGATACCAAAACCTGGCAGAGACTCAACAAGAAAAGAAAACTTCAGGCCATTATCTATGATGAACATAGATGCAAAAATCTTGAATAAAATACTGGCAAATCAATTGCAACAGCACATCAAAAAGCTTATCCATCACGATCAAGTAGGCTTCATCGCAGGGATGCAAGACTGGTTCAACATACGCAAGTCTATAAACGTAATCCACCACAAAACAGAACCAAAGACAAAAAACACATGATTATCTCAATAGATGCAGAAAATGCTTTTGCCAAAATTCAACAGCCCTTTATGCTAAAAACTCTCAATAAACGAGGTATCACAGGAATGTATCTCAAAATAATAAAAGCTATTTATGACAAACCCACAGCCAATATCATACTGAATGGGCAAAAACTGAAAGCATTCCCTTTGAAATCTGGCACTAGAAAAGGATACCCTCTCTCGCCACTCCTATTCAATATAGTACTGGAAGTTCTAGCCAGAGCAATCAGGCAAGAAAAAGAAATGAAGGGTATTCAATTAGGAAACGAGGAAGTCAAATTGTCTCTATTTGCAGACGACATGATTGTGTATTTAGAAGACCTCATTGTCTCAGCCCAAAATCTCCAGAAACTGATAAGCAACTTCAGCAAAGTCTCAGGATACAAAATCAATGTGCAAAAATCACAAGCATTCCTATACACCAATAACAGACTTAAAGAGAGCCAAATCAAGAACAAACTGCCATTCACAATTGCTACAAAGATAATAAAATACCTAGGAATACAACTAACAAAGAATGCAAAGGACCTCTTCAAGGAGAACTACAAACTATGGCTCAAGGAAATAAGAGAGGACACAAACAGATGGAAAAACATTCCATGCTTATGGTTAGGAAGAATCAATATTGTGAAAATGGCCATACTGTCCAAAGTAATTTATAAATTCAATGCTATCCCCATCAAGCTACCTATGACCTTCTTCACAGAACTGGAAAAAACCACCCTAAACTTCATATGGAACCAAAAGAGAGCCTGCTAAGCCAAGTCAATTCTAAGCAAAAAGAACAAAGCTGGAGGAATCACACTACCTGACTTCAAACTATACTACAAGGCTACAGTAATCAAAACAGCATGGTACTGGTACCAAAACACAGATATAGACCAATGGAACAGAACAGAGGCCTCAGAGGCAACACCACACATCTACAACCATCTGATCTTTGACAAACCCGACAAAACCAAGCAATGGGGAAAGGATTCCCTGTTTAAAAATGGTGTTGGGAAAACTGGCTAGCCATGTGCAGAAAGCAGAAACTGGATCCCTTCCTGACACCTTACACTAAAATTAACTCCAGGCGGATTAAAGACTTAAACATAAGACCTAACACCATAAAAACCATAGAAGAAAACCTAGGCAAAACCATTCAGGACACAGGCATAGGCAAGGACTTCATGACTAAACCACCAAAAGCCTTGGCAACGAAAGCTAAAATAGACAAATGGGACCTAATTAAACTCCAGAGCTTCTGCACAGCAAAAGAAACAATCATTAGAGTGAACTGGCAACCAAGAGAATGAGAAAAAATTTTTGCAATCTACCCATCTGACAAAGGGCTAATATCCAGAATCTACAAAGAACTAAAACAGATCTACAAGAAAAAAAGCAAACCCATTCAAAAGTGGGCGAAGGATATGAACGGACAATTTTCAAAAGAAGACATATTTGAGGCCAACAAACATATGAAAAAATGCCATCATCACTGGTCATTAGAAAAATGCAAATCAAAACCACATTGAGATACCATCTCATGCCAGTTAGAATGGCGATTATTAAACAATCTAGAGATAACAGATGCTGGAGAGGATGTGGAGAAATACAAACACTTGTACACTGTTGGTGGGAGTGTAAATTAGTTCAACCATTGTGGAAGACAGTGTGGCGATTCCTCAAGGACCTAGAAATAGAAATTCCATTTGACCCAGCAATCCCATTACTGGGTATATATTCAATGGATTATAAATCATTCTATTATAAAGACACATGCACACATATGTTCACTGAGGCACTGTTTACAATAGCAAAGACCTGGAACCAACCCAAATGCCCATCAATGATAGACTGGACAGGGAAAATGTGGCACATATACACCATGGAATACTGTGCAGCCATAAAAAACAATGAGTTCGTGTCCTTTCTAGGGACATAGATGAACCTGGAAACCATAATTCTCAGCAAACTGACACAAGAACAGAAAATCAAACACCACATGTTCTCACTCATAGGCAGGTGTTGAATAGTGAGAACACATGGGCACAGGAAAGGGAGCATCACACACTGGGGTCGGTTGCGGGGAACCAGGGGAGGGACTGCAGGGAGTAGGGAGTTGGGGAGGGATAACATGGGGAGAAATGCCAGATATAGGTGATGGGGATGGAGGCAGCAAACCACATTGCCATGTATGTACCTATGCAACAATCCTGCATGTTCTTCACGTGTACCCCAGAACCTAAAGTGCAATAAAATATATATATACATGTATGTGTATATATATATACACATACATGTATATATATAAAAGAAACATGAGCTTTAACAAATACTCTGATTTTTTTAAAAAGTGCTTTGCTGTTCAGCTTTTAACAACATAAACTTTGAACTTCATTTCCATCCAACATTTATATCATCAGCAATAATAAATTAATCAGTTTTTTAAATTGGCTCAAGTTGTTTTTCATTTTAGAAATATAAATTGTTTACTTATGCTATAATGATTTTTACACAGTATCAGAACATGCCTCTAGTCATGACTGATTTTTTTCTTTTAATCTCCTAAAAATTGAATCTTTACCTATTTATGATACTTAAAGAAAAATTAAGAAAAATAACCAAATTTTGAAGTCTTTTTACTATGGGTTTTAATATATTTATTTAATATATTTAATCTTAAATTCATATACTATCTGTATTAAAAACTATTCACACAAAAAATTGATTGCCTTATAATTAAAAGTAAAGTTAAACATCAGAAATCATAATTTGAGGATGATGATTAATTGGTATAGATTTTAGATACAGGAGTAGAGATTTTAGATAAATTTCAAAGGCAGAGCCAACAGGATTTACTGATTAATATGGCTTGGTTCCATGTCCCCATCCAAATCTCATGCTCAGTTGTAATCTCCAGTGTTGGATTGGGGCCTAGTGGGAGGTGACTGGATCATGGAGGTGGATTTTTCATGAATGGTTTAGTACCATCCTCTGGATACTGCCCTCACAATAGTGAGTGAATTCTCGTAACATCTGGTCATTTAAAAGTGAGTGGTGTGGCGTCTCTCCCCTCGTTCTCTTGCCCCTGCTCCTGCAATGTATGACACCTGATCCTCCTTTGCCTTCTGTTATGATTGGAAGCTTCCTGAGGCCTCCCCAGAAGCAGAAGCTACTGTGATACCTGTACAGCCTGCAGAACTGTGAGCCAATTAAACTTCTTTTCTTTATAAATTATCCAGTCTCTGGCATTTCTTTATAGCAATGCAAGAATGTGCATATATTGATGAATTGAGGAGTTGATTATGGGTACAGAAAAGGAGCAAAAAGAATGAATGCAAGGTTTGGGCCCTAGTGTCTGTCTGGGGTGAATGGAAACATCTTTCAATGAGAAGGTGACAACTTTGCAAAGAAGAGCCTTGAAGGGAAAAGTTGGAGTTTGGATCTGAGATACTATGATCTAGATGCCTTTAATTCTTTTCAGCAACGTTTTCAATATCTGTAAGAGAGGTATGACCACTAATTAAGATTTGGAGATATTCAATTTAAGTTACTACGACCAATGAGCTGTGACTCATTCTGGAGCCCCAAAAAGAAAATAGGCCATGAAGCTAAGACAGTAACAAATAACCAGTGAATTTAATCAAGTAGATATTTTTCAAAGATCACTATGTGCTTATCACTATCAGGTGCTATAGCCAGGAAGGAGGGAATTCAAATTTCTAAACCTTTGCTATGTTCCAGGGATTAGCAGGGCTGACACATATATTCTGTAAGAGAATATAAACACAGTAGATGACACTTAAAATGATGAACAATGCAAAGGAGATAACAAAGGTAATAATTGCCGAAGTAGTTTAGTGAAAGGATGGATGTCAGTGAGGGTCATAATGCTGTGAACTGAGTTTTTTCTCAAAGATACAGGGGAGGATTTTAATGAGAAAGAGTGAGATGGAGGCAGGGAAATCTTCCGGCCCGGAAACTGCTTAGATATAGTCGGCATGGGCCTGGGGACCATTTGACCGGAGTAGAGGAAGATAGAGACAGATAGGCAGAGAAAGGCCACATTAGGCAGGGCAGTGAAAGCTGAGTAGATCGCCTTGGATTTTATCCTGTGGGACTGGAAGCCACTGACGGTTTCCATGGCTAGAGCTGAAACATGGTCAACAGTCACCATGTCTTAACTAACATTTTCCTAGGATGTTGCCAAACTCATACTGGCAACACTTATATTTTACTTATATTTAATATTTTTCACTTGCAATAAAAATGATCACATATAACATCTAGGTGGATATTTTGACATACTAATTCCCTTCAGTTCCAGAGTCATTCAAATAATACAGTTTTGTCCAAAAAGAGAAATTATAATGTGAGGTTATGAAAAGTCCATTTCCCTCTCAACTTCCTAGCAACTCAGTTGTTTTCATTGGCTTTTATTAAAACAACCTTTGTGTGAACTGGCAATTTGTTTTGTAAATATCAATGAAAGCATATTTCAGAAAATATCGTAATAAAAACCAACCCAATTTCAGAAATCTGCTTGCTGCCAGATGTCAGTCTTCAGCTCATATTATGAGTATTTCCAATAAGTCTTAAATACACATTAACATAAGAAATAGCTCTCTGTTTAAGATCAAAAAGTTGAAAAACCCTTTGCTGCCTCTCAAAAATTGCTCAAGGGTTCTGTCCAACAAAATGCATTTTCCTTTTTGATAAACTACATTTACAAGGATTTCATGCACTGCAATTCAACTGAACTCTTCCTGCCCAAAACCTACTTAGACTCAGTTTATTATCATCCTAGTATTTATATGTTTTATAACTTTGCTTATTTAAGAGGTCAGGGATATTAATATTTCAACAATATCTATTTTGAACTCATATCCACTTTCCAACCCTTTATAAGAATTAGAAGTTTTGTTCAAAACTATAGGAATTTCTATTACTATTTTTCAAGTTAAGTACAACTTAGCTATTGTCACTAAACCATGTTTAATAATAGGAGAAAATTAAAAATTAAAATGTGATTCCTCAATTAGAAGTATAATAAGGAGAAGGACAGGCTATAAGCTAAATGTTCTAAAGAACTTTAACTTGAATGTCTACTGGTTGGCAGATGAAATAGCTCTGAAAAGTGAAATTGGTCATTGCATAGTTCTTCTCAGGACACAATCACAATCATCCTATATGTCTGCTGTGATCCCTTCTTAATACAAATGTTTTCTGTAAAACATCTCCTAATTCTACTAATTGTCCCAGTTCCCATAACATACATTTCTTCATATTTCAAAGTTAAATTGGTGAATTAATTCAGTATAGAGTTTGGGTATATACCACATGCCTAAAACCATGCTAATTATTTTGGGGTACATATGAGGAGGGTAAGATTTGATTTTTAGCAGCTCATGTTCAATTAATACTTGTGTTCTATATAACATGAAATACATAGCAAAACTTTAAGACATTCTGTCACTAAGTATTAAGTTATAAGAAAGATCCTAGAACCAAGGTGAAGGAAGAAAAACAGTAGGTTAGGGTTTCTAGGAAAGTTTGCTGCAAGACATGCTTTATGAGAGCCTCAAAGATTGGATGGATGGGCAAGGAGTGGAAAGGTAGAATTTCATGTCAAGCAAGGAGACTGAGTGAGAGAGCAGAAAAGAGGGAGATAACTCATTTATTAAAGGTGTATTAGATGCCATGTGTTATGGAAATATTTATGAAATGAAATAAACATCATTTAATATTCACAGCAAGCCTTTGAGGTGGCTATTATTGTCTCTATCTGACTAAAGAATAAATCTCAGAGCGGGTAAGAAAGCTACTTGAGGTCAACTGCTACACAGCTAACAATCAGGATTCAATATCAATGTCTGTCTTACCCAAAGTGGAGCTTTCTCCAGCAGCTTACTGCCTCCTTTGTGTGTCTATACAGCAGTGAGGGAACTCTCTTGCCTGTAACAACTCAATTTGGTTATCCTGTGAAGTATCCTGTGGCTTTCGTCTGGAGCCAGACTAGAAAGGACTGAGGAAGACCGGCTAATTAGACTTTGTTTAAAGTGATTATAGATGGTCACTTGCAATTTTTAAACTGGGAATTAACACGGTGTGTGCAGTGTTCAGGAAAGATAAATAGTTCGACAATCAGAAATAGGTAATTCCATGATGAGTAGAAGTAAAGGGCTCTTTTAAATATCTATGGATCAAAAGATGTGAGCCTAGGCTATAATGAAGGCATGAAAATGAAGAGGAAAGACAGAAGTGAGCTGTTACAGGAAAAATCAACAGGACTTAGAAGCAGACAGAATATGGGGAAAGAACAAGACCAGCGGGTTGTAGATGAGCTTTAGTGACTGTAAGAACTATAGGGCCATGGACAGAAATGGGAAAGTTGAAATAAGGAGGTGATCTGAGACTTTGATGAGATGGCTGGCACAACCAGGGAATGTGGCATGCTTCCAGGTATCAGAAGGGGCCATTTTCTGTACTTTTTTGGAGCTATAAAAATAATTTTTTCCTAATGAAGAATTTATGTGTCTCACAATAGAGTATGGAATTATAAACTCAAATACTTTTAACTGTTCCATTTAGATGCTCTCAGTAAGAAACCTAAGAGTTGAATATAAAAAAGAAAATGCTATAATCTTTCTGTCCTCTAAATGTTAAAGTCAGAGGATAAAAGATTAATTAAGGATGAAGTATGATGTTTCAGGTAAAATAAGTATTCTTTTCACACTTATTTATTGGTCTTAAGTGACACTTTAATATCGAGTTTAATTACTAATCAAAGAATTTTCAATAGACATTTCTTAAATAACTTCTTCTACTCTAATAATATCTACCTCATGCTGCTGCAGAGATTGACATAAGAGACTAAATATATAATGTCTTGTTATGAATTGCAAGGTCCACATAAAATGTTATGATTGTCACAACTTACTGTTATAGAGGAAGAATGGAGTAGTGAGAAAATATAAGATTTGGTTCCTGATGTGACAAATTACTACATGTCTTTGGACAAGATCTTAAAACTCCTAAATTGTCAGTTTTGTAAAAGGAGATTAGCCTAGATACCCCAGGAGTCTCCACCTCTGAATAAATATTGTAAAGGATAGCACTATAATGTATAGAATAACTTTGTGTTTTTCAGCCTGTAAAAGTAATTATCATGCCAATATTACCTCATATTTGAAAAAGGGCAACCCTATATTGAGAACGAAAATACAGAAATAGGAAGGAAGACCTAGCAGCCTCAATTAGAACCTCAATATATTATAGCAGATATTTGCAAATATTTTTAAATATGTAGATATTTATACTAAAGATGAATTAAAAGCTTTATCATAAACTCTTAATAAAAATTAGGCAAATAATAGGAGTGTTCAGTCCCTCGAGTATTAAGATCCTGAAATCAACATTGCAGAATGAAATCAATTAATACCAGAGTAGTGGGTCTGGCTGGGTTAAGAGGTGTGTGGGTTGCCATAAACTTTTTTCTGTGCATTTAATGTTTCCTGTGGTGAGTCACAGTAAGGGAATGGAGTAACTGTCATGCCAATACCTGGTCTCACACAAGTATAGATGCCTTTTTGCTACATGTAAAAATGTGACTTTAAATGTCAGGTAGAAATAAAAAGGAATACCAGATTCAGATAATCTGCAAATATAAAAGTATTTAATAATTAAAACTGACAAAACTCCAATCCAAACTCTATCCGTGAGATGTCTAAAGAACCTAAGCAAACTTCCAGGCAACCCTGGTATTCTGAAGAAGAACACATTTGGGGACAAAAAGTCCATAATATTTTAATGAAAACAAAATTATGTCTGGCCTATGGACATTCTCTTTACTGGTACCATGCTTCACTTAACATTAATAACATTGTGTGATTTTTTTTTTCTTGTGTTGGTACAGAAATTCTGACCATAACACAGAATTCTAATTGAAATATATAGCTCAGCCATGTCTGACCATGTGCATTATTCTGAGATAGGCTTTGTGTAATCCAGAAGCTCCTAGAAGGAATGCTTATGCTATTTAAACAAGTCTGGAAATTTTTTACAAATTGCTGTCAACAAAGCTTTTACTCATCCCTCTCTTCCCAGTCTCACCTCCCATATGATAGGTTTGGAAGAAATGACAAAGAAAACAGAACTTATTTAAAAATATTGTAGACATCAGCAAGATAACAGACTAAAAAAGCTCCAGTCCCTCTTTGTCCACCATTTAAAAGAAAACAAACACTAGAGACTAACATAGCAGTATAGGAGTTATGAAATCAGTCAAAGATCTAACAAATGAGTCCTCCCTGAGGTGGTGTGGTGGTGTCATGATTGGGAGAAAGTAGCCCAATTCCTGATTCCCTCCTGTGAGCCAAAGGAATAGAGTAAATCTTATTTGCAACACTCTAAGCTTTTGGTGGGCAGCCCAAGGGACTGTTTTATATCTGGTCTGACTCAGAGCTCAGATAGGGAACAGCAAGACAGTCTGTATCTCAGGCTGGCAGAAACTGTGGCCAGTGGCAGGCTTTTTGGTACATGAAAGCTTGAGGGCAATGGCAGACTCATGGATGCCTGGGGAAAAGATTATGAGCAGAGGACCACAACAAGACATTTAAGGTCCTGAGAGGAAACTGCTCTGAGACTCTGGGAAATTAAGACATATTTAAAAGCAGTAATATATGGGAGAATTTTTTTAATTAAAAGAAATCCCATCTCTACAAAAAAATACAAAAATTAGCTGGGTGTGGTGGCATATACCTGTGGTCCCAGCTACTCAGGAGGCTGGCTTGGGAAGATTGCTTGAGTCTGGGAGGTCAAGGCTGTAGTGAGCTAAGACTGTGCAATTACACTCCAGCCTGGGTGATAGAGCAAGACAATATCAAAAAAAAAAAAATCAAAAAAAAAAAAAAAAAAGAAAGAAACCCACAGACACATGAAGGGCCCGGAAGAATGCATGCATGCCCAGAAAAGACCTGGGAAGATTTTAAGCCTTTATCCTTGTGTTGCTAAGGCCCAAAACCTGGAAGTGGCTGTTTTTTCAAATGCCCAATTTTCAATGAGGCATACAGAGGACTAGGAACACATGGCCCCATTGAAAGCAACAAAATAAATCTTCAGAAACTGTCCTTGAAGAAATACATGCGTTGGACTTACAAGGCAAAATTAAAAAAAAAAAAAAAAACACCTGTTTTAGGTATGTTCAAACAGCTAAAGGAAAATACAATTAAAGAAAACCAGAAACTGACATATGAACAAAATGAGAATATCAACAAAAAGAAATTATTAAAAACAACCATCCAGAAATTCAGGAGCTGAAAAATACAATAACTAAACTGGAAATTTCACTAGAGGGATTCAGCAGAAGACTTGATGAGACAGAGGAAATAATCAGTAAACTTGAAGACAGGCCATTTGAAATTATAGAGTCTGATAAGCAAAAAGAAAAAAAGTATGAAGAAAAGTATACAGAGCATAAGATACTTAAGGGATACCACTAGGCAGACCAGTAGATGCATATGGAAATCTCAGAAAGATATGAGACAGTGAAAGAGGTAGAGAGATTATTTGAATTGGTAATGGTTAAAAGCATCTCTAATTTGAGGAATGACATGAATATAAAAATCCAAGGAGCTCAACAAACTCCAAGTATGATAAACCTAAAGAGACACATATTGAGATACATAATCAAACTATCAAAAGCCAAAGACAGAATTTTGAAGGCAGCAAGGGAAAAGTGACTCATGTATGAGGGATTCTCAATAAGATTATCAGCAAATTTCTCAGGAGAAACCTTGCAGGCCAATAAGCACTGGGATGACATATTTAAAGTACTGAAAGAAAAAGATTGTCAACTAAGAGTTCTACATTCAGCAAAACTGTCCTTCAAAAATGGAGAAATGAAGACATTCTCAGAAAACCAAAATCCAAGGGAGTTCATTGCATTAGGCACCACAAATAAGACTACCCAAAGGCATAGAATAATCAAACCCTCAAAGGTCAAGGGCAAAGAGAAGATCCTAAAAGCAGCAAGAGAAAAAGAACCAAATAACATGTAAGAGTTCTAATTCTTCTGCTAATAAACTTCCCAATGGAAACCATATAGGCCAGGAGAGATTTGGGTGACATTTTCAAAGTACAGAAAGAAAAAAAATTGCCATCAAAGAATATTTTATCCAGCAAAGCTACACTTCAAATACAAAGTAGAAATAAAGTATTTCCAACATAAACAAAAGCTAAGAGAATGCACCATCACCAGACCCATCTTAAAAGAAAAGCCAAAGGGAGTTCTTTAATGTGAACAAAAAAACACTAATGTGCAAAAAGAAAATATTTGACAGTATAAAACCCACTAGTAAAATTAAGTACACAAAAAAACCCAGAATACTCTAATGCTGTAATTATGGTTAGCAATCAAGTAATAATTCTAATATGAAGCCCAAAAGACAAATCTATCAAAAACAGTAATAACTAGAGCAACCTGTTAAAAGACAGGCAATATAAAAACATGCAAATTGAGACAACATAAAGTCAAAATGGGGGGGTGAGTTAAAGTGTGAAGGTTTTTTTAATTGTTTACTTCTATACTTTTCTAAGCTAAGTAGTCATCGCTTTAAAATAATCTGTAAGCCTCATGGTAGCCACAATGTAAAAACCTATAATAGATTCATAAAAATAAGCAAAAAATTAAAACATACTACCAGAGAAAAATCACTTAACCACAAAGGAAGACAGAAAGGAAGAAAGGAAGAGGAATTATGATACAAGAACACAGCAACAAATGGTAACAGTAAGTATTTAATAACATTGACTGTAAATTGACTCAATTCTCTAATTAAAAGGCATAGAATGGCTGAATGGATAAAGAAAAAAGACCCAACTCTATGCTGCCTGTAAGAAACCCACCTCACCTATAAAAACATGCATACTCTGAAAGTGAAGAAGTATTTCATGCAACCTGAAACCAAAAAAAGAACAAGAATAGCTATACTTATATAAGGTAAAAAAAAGAAAAAACCCTACACATCATAACTGTAAAAAGAGACAAGGTCACTATATGATGATAAAGGTTTCAATACAACAGGAGGGTTTAGCAGTTATAAATATCTATGCATCCAACATCAGAATTCCCAAGTATATAAAGCAATCATTAATAGATATAAAGGGAGAGATAAATTGTAATACAATGATAGTAGAGGACCCACTGTCAGTAATGGGCAAATAATCCAGACCAAAAAATCACCAAAAAATATTGGAGTTAAAACACACACTATACCAAATAGGCCTACCTGATATTTACACAGCATTTCACTCAAATAGTGCAGAAAATACATTCTTTTCAGGAGCACACAGAACACTTTCCAGTATAGATCATATCTTAGGCCACAAAACAAGTTTCAACAAATTAAAAAGAATAGAAATTATATCAAGCATCTTTTCTGACCACAAAGGAGTAAAACTAGAAATCAATAACATGAGAAACCTCAAAAACTACACAAACACATGGAAATTAACTTGCTTCTGAATGTTAAATTGGTTAATGAAAAAATTAAGAACATTAAAAAATTTCTTGAAACAAAAGAAAATGGAAAAACAACATACTAAAATCTATGGGATACAGCAAAAGCAATATTAAGAGGAAAGTTTACTGAAACACACTTGTATCCATAAACTAGAAAGACTTCAAATAAAACAATTTAATCGTTGTATTAGTCAATTCTCATATTGCTATGAAGAAATACTCAAGAATGGGTAATTTGTAAAGAAAAGAAATTTAATGGACTCACAATTCTCCATTGCTGGGAAGGCTTCAGGAAACTTACAGCAAAAGATGAGGGAAAAGCAAAGGCATGTTTTACATGGCAGCAGGTGGGAAAGCATATGAGCTAGTACAGGAGAACATAAGACCATAAGATCTTTATAAAACCATAAGATCTCATCAGATTCCCTCTCTATCACAAGAACAGCATGAGGAAAACCACCCCCATGATTCAGTTATCTCCATTTGGCCTCTCCCTTGACACATGGGGATTATGGGGATTGCAATTCAAGGTGAGATTTGGTTAGGGACCCAGAGCCAAACCACATCAGTCATGCACCTCAAAGAACTAGAAAAGCAAGAACAAACCAAACCTCAAATTAGTGGAAGGAAAATAATAAAGATCAGAGGAGGAATAAATGAAATTGAGGCTAAAAAAAATACAGATCAATGGAATAAAACAAGTTGTTTCTTTTGAAAAGATAAACAAACTGTCAAACCTTTAGGAAAAAAAGAGAAGACCCAGGTAAATAAACCTGGAAACAAAATAGGAGATATAACAACTAAGGCCATAGAAATGCAAAGAATCATAAGAGACTATTATGAACAGCTAAACAACAAAAATTGGAAATCCCAGCAGAAATGGACAAATTCCTAACACATACAACCTACTGAGATTGAACCATGAATAAATAGATAATTTTAGCAAACCAAAAATGAATAATGAGATTGAAGCTGTAAAAAAATTTCCCATCAAATTAAAAAGCTCATTCACCATTATCAAGTGGAATTTATGTCAAGAATACAAGGATGGCTTAACATAGGCAAATCGAGAAATGTGACATATTGTATGAATAGAACCAAGAATAAAACACATATGATCATTTCAATAGCTGATGAAAAAGCATTTGATAAAATTTAATATCCATTTAGGATGAAAACCCTAAAAACTGGATATAGGAAAAACATACCTCAGATGATAAAGGTCAACACTCAGCTAAAATCATATTGACTAGGAAGAAATGGAAAGCCTTTCCTCTAAGACCTGGAATAGGACAACAAGGATGCTGAATTTCACCACTTTTATTCAACATAATGCTGGAAATCTTGGCTAGAACAATTAGGCAAGTGATGGAGATGAAGGATATCCAAATTGAAAAGAAATAAGTCAAATTTGCATTGTTTACAGACATGATTTCATCCTTAGAAAAATCTAATGATTTCACCAAAAAATAACTGTTAGAACTGATAAATTCAATAAAGTTGCAGGATACAAAACCAACATACAAAAATCAGTAGCACCTATACTCACCATCAGCACACAATCTGAAAAAAAAAAATCAATAAAGCAAACCCATTTGCAATAAATACCTAGGAATAAAATACCTCGGAATCGATTTTATCAAAGAAATGAAAGAGCTATACAAGTAAAACTAGAAACACTGATGTAAGAGATTGAAGAGGATGCACACCAAAAAGAAAAGCTATCCCATGTTCATGAACTAATTAATACTGTAGAAT
Organism: Plecturocebus donacophilus; assembly: GCA_004027715.1. Classification (NCBI taxonomy): domain Eukaryota; kingdom Metazoa; phylum Chordata; class Mammalia; order Primates; family Pitheciidae; genus Plecturocebus; species Plecturocebus donacophilus. The sequence continues at coordinate 95,052 of PVKP010002996.1, forward strand.
GTCCATATTATCCAAAATAATTTACAGTTATGCAATCCCTATTAAAATACTAATGACATTCTTCACAAAAATAGAAAAAAGAATTCTAAAATTTATATGGAACCACGCAAGACCTAGGAGAACCAAAAAATTCTTAAGCAAAAAGAACAAAGCCAGAGGCATCAAACTATCTGATTTCAAAATACAGTAAACAAATCAGCATGTAGTCTCTACTAAAATACAAAAACTTAGCCAGGCATGGTGGCGTGTGCCTGTAGTCCCAGTTACTTGGGAGGCTGAGGCTAGGGAATCGCTTGAACTGCATGGCAGAGGTTTCAGTGAGCCAAGATTACACCACTGCACTCAAGCCTGGTGACAGAGCAAGACTCCATCTCAAAAACAAAACAAAACACCTAAACAACAACAACAACAATAATAAACTGAAAGCACAGACCGATGGAACAGAATTTGTAGTAAACTCATCTTCAACAAAAGTACCAAGAACATACAATAGAAAAGGACCGTCTCTTCAATAAATGTGAAATAAATGCTGGGATTGCCATATGCAGAAGAAGGAAACTAGACCCCTATCTCTCTCCATATACAAAAATCAAATCAAAATGGATTGCAGACTTAAATCTAACACCTGAAATTGTGAAATTATTAAAAGAAAACATTGGAGAAATGCTTCAGGACATTGGTCTAGGCAAATATTTTTTGTGTAAGAACTCAAAAGCACACGCAACCAAAGCAAAAAGAGAGAAGTGGGATCATATCAAGCTATAAAGCTCTGCACAGCAAAGAAAACAATCAGCAAAGTGAAAAGACAAGTCATGGAATAGGATAAAATATTTGCAAATTATCCATCTGACAAAAAATTAATAACCAGATATTTAAGGGGCTCAAACAACTAAATAGGAAAAAGAATCTGATTTAAAAATTGGCACAGGATTCAAATAGATATTTCTCAAAAAATGTACAAATTACCAAAAGGTATATAAAAAGATGCTCAACATCGCTAATCATCAGATAAATGCCAATCAAAACCACAATGAGATATCATGCCACCCCAGTTAAAATTACTTTTATCAAAAAGACAGGGAATAATGAGTTGGCAGGGATGTGGAGAAAGGAGAATTCTTGTATACTGTTGATGAGAATGTAAATTAGCACAGACACTATAGAAAACTATATGGAGATTTCCCAAAAACCAATGATAGAACTACCATATAATCCAGTAGTTCTGCTACTTGATATATACCCAAAAGAAAGGATATCAATGTATTGAAGAGAGATTTGCACTTCCATGTTTACTGCAGCAGTATTCACAATAGCCAAAGTATGGAATCAAAGTGTCCATCAACAGATGAATCAATAAAGAAAACTGTATATGGAATACATATACTCAGTGGAATACTACTTAGCCATACAACATGAAATCCTGTCCTTTGTAGCAACAAGGATGGAACTGTAGTTCATTATGTTAAGTGTAATAAGGGAAAGATGAATATCATATGTTCTCACTCTTATATGGGAAATATACAAGTAGATCTCATGAAGATAGTAGAATCAAAGTTAACAGAAGCTGAAAAAAGTAGCAAGGAAGGGGCATAAAGAGAGTTTGCTTAATGGGTACAATATACAGTTTGATAGAAGAAATAAGCCTAGTGTTTAATAGATCAGTAGGGTGACTATAATTTACAATAATGTATCATATATTTCAAAAAAGCTAGAAGATAATAATTTGAGTGTTTCTAGTATAAAGAAAAGACAAATATTCAAAGTGATGAATATCCTATAGTCAACTGATCTTTTCAAACTACATGACTATTAAATTATCACATGTACCTCTAAAATGTGTACCTCTATTATATATGAATAAAAACATAAAATGGATAAAAAATGTTAAAGGGAGTGTTTCAAGCTGAAATGAAGGATGCTAGACAGTAACTGAAAGCCATATGAAAATATAAAGTTCTTTGGTAAAAAAAAAAATGCATGAACAAATTTATTTTAAAAAGTATTATTGTAATTTTGATTTGTAAATCCACTTTTTATTTTCTACAGGATTTAAAGAAAAATGTGTAAAAATAATTATAAATCTATGCTAATGGGTATATAAAGATGTAATTTGTGACACCATAATGTAAGTTATGCAGGAGGTGAAGCTGTAAAGTAAATTTACATAAGAAATTGACATTAAGTTGGTATAAATTTAAGACAGATTATTATAACTTTATGATATTATATGAAATCCCCATGGTAACCACAAAGGAAATATCTATAGAATATGCACGGAAGAAAATGAGAAGGTATTCTAAACATGTCACTAAAAAAAAAATCAACTAAATAAAGACACTAATGGAGGGAACAAAGGACACAACAAATCTGTAGGACATAGAAAACAAATAATAAAATGGCAAAAGTAAGTCTTTTCATACCAGTAATTACTTTAAATGTAAATGTATTATACCCTACAATAACAAAACAGAGACCGGCAGAATGGATTACAAAACAACAAACAAAACTCAAAATTGAAGTATATGCTGTCGGCAGAGATTCACTTTAGATATAAGGATATGCATAGGTTGAAAGTAAAGGGACAGACAAAGATATTCCATGCAAATATTAATAGTAACTAAAAGAGAGCAGGGGAGGTTAAGCAACTACAACACAAAAAAGACTTTAAGTCAAAAGCTGTTATAAGAGACAAAGACTAAAGATGCTCATCATCACTTATCATTAAAGAAATGAAAATCTAAACCACAATGAGATATCACCTCATATCTGTTAGGATAGCTATTATTAAAAAATCAAAAACAAAACCAATAAACAAACAAAAACAAACCTCACCAAAAAATAAAAATAAAACAACAACAAAAAATAAAAAGTGTTGGCAAAGATGTGGTGAAATTGAAATCCTTGTACATTGTTGGTGGAAAGTAAAATGATATAGCCACTCTGCAAAATGATATGGTAGTTCCTTAAAAAATGAAATCTGGGCACAGTGGCTTATCCTGTAATCCCAGCACTTTGAGAGGCCGAGGTGGGAGAATTGCTTGAATCCAGGAGTGTGAGATCAGCCTGGACCACACAGACCCTATCTCAAAACAAAATTAAATATACAGAATTACCGTATGATCCAGTAATTCTACTTCTGCATACATACTCAGATGTTTTTAAAGCAGGGACTCCAACAAATTTTTGTACACCCATGTTAATACCCACGTTAACAGCAGCAGTACTCACAACAGCCAAGAGGTGAAAACAACCCAAGTGTCCATCAATGAATGAATGAATAAATAAAATGTGAAAAGTAAAGAAATTCTGATACATGCTACAGTATGAATGAACCTTGAGGACATTAAGTAAAATAAGAGTCACAAAAAGACAAATACTATATGATTCCACTTACATGAAGCATCTAAAGTAGTCAAATTCAGAGAGACAGAAAGTACAATGGCAGCTTCCAGGGACTGAGGAGAAGGAAGGATAGGGAATTAATATTGTTTAATTAGTGCTAAGGTTCACACCTGTTCCTCTCACTGTGGCCAACAGAGCCTGCCTTGACCATTGCCTGGAAAGATTTTAATTTCTATGATACCAAGGCATCTTTGATTTTCTAATGCTGCTAGAGATCATAAATATAATGTCTATGTCACATACATACTAACACAAAAGGATATTTTTATAATCTTATTTCCAATGTACCTAAATATTTTCTTTTTATATAATTTGAGGTGTGATATTTCATCTATATCAATAAGTTAAATATTTTGGTATAGCAAAGAGAGTAAATGACCAGTCGTTTGACGGAATTAATTTAGGAGTAATGTATATACTCAGGAGTGGTCTAACCTACATTTTTCTCCCAATCTAAATGTGTCAGATTTACTTGGTGCACATATTAGTCTCCCTATTTAAAATAATCATGCTCCTTCATTCTACCTGTTCAAATTCCACCCATTGTTTAGGGCCCAGGTGAAGACACATATTTTACAAAGCATTTCCTGACTATCCCAATCCATATTTATCTTCTTAACCCCCAGTCTCTATTTAATCATTTAGTACTTAGTGATAGAATGTTTTGTCTTATTTGCTATCATTTTATATTTAAAACCAACTAAAATGTATGAAAAAACTGGCAATTATTCCAGCCTGAAAGGACAATCTGAGGCAGTGATACAAGGTAAATTCAATAAAATCAAATTGTGAACTTGTTTATTCTCTTTAAAGCCTACCCAATGTGAACATGAGTTCAAAAATACTATCGATTTGGATTATCCAATAAGTGAATTCTAAAAACTGGTTTATGGAAAACCGGAGAAATTCTTTCCTCCTTCCCCACCCCCAACACACACACATAATACAACACACACACACTAGCACACACACTCAACCACACATACTTCGACATGAATAACAAGTGTATGGACAGAAACTCTCTGGATACTAAAACAGTAGAGTACACTATGTGTGCTCAAGATTCACACATCCACAGTCATCTGTAACCTAAATTCAGAGTCCGTTGCATTGCTGGTTAGGGCATGCCTCTGGGCGTTGAACTGCTGGGTTAATCTGGGAATTATCCTTTTGAATCAGACATGAAATCAAGCAGAAAAAAATGTGAGAGGAGGTGGAGGGTAGTTGTCTTTTTCCTGCAATCAAAAAAACATGTGTTCCAACAAACTGAAGAAAATGGAGTTCACTCTTTATAGTTAAAAGTACATATTACTTGGAGTTCAAATTCTTTCTATTAATACATAAGATTTATTGACGTTATATTGTTTGAGTAGGATCAAGAAAGCTGAATATTATTTCAGGTTTTCAAGCCATAAGGACAAATAGTGCCTTTAGGTTTTCCATTCAACTAGGAAAATTATAGCTTCATATTTGCAACACTAAAGCTAATGCAGTGTCAGCACCTCCATCAAACCCCGTTGTTCAGCAGTTTATAATTCAAGCAGAAATGTTCACTCCAAGACCAAATTTGGCCTATACAATCTCAAAAAAATGGAGAAAAAATTATTTTGGCTAGCACTGACTTATAAAAGCAAAAGAGAGGGTGCTTTTAAAAACATCTTTGAGAATTTGAGAAAGTAACTGGGGATTACTGAGTTGACATCCGGCATTACTAAAGTTATAGAAAGGACCCAAAATTCCATGACATCACATCAGCACCAGGAGTATCATAACTACTTTCATGAAATTCTTCATCAGGACTAATTTCCTTATCAAACAGAATTGCTATTAATAGGAAAAAACAATCATGCTGGAAAATAAAGACAAATAGGTAAAAATTTCTCACGAGGGCAACACAAGACTTTAGATCCATTTTCCCTTTAAGTACTAACTCTCTAGTGCAGCATATAGACACATATAAAATGAAAAAAATACTTTTTTTAACCCCCACTTATTAAAGCAGTTCAAATGGTGGGCTGGAATTTCCAGAAACAACCTTTCTCTTCCCAAATGCTAACTTGTACTTAGAAACAGCTTAATGTAGAAGGGGATTTCCAGCTGCAGGTGACAAGAGCTATTGGGCTCCTCATTCACTGAAGGTGGGTGGGGAGCCAGTGAGTTCCGGGAGCTCGTGCACTTTGAAGTCCTGTGGCAGGTGGGTTGTAGATTGCCCGGTGCCTTTGTGGCATCATGTGGGTAAGTTGGCTGCCAACCCCTCATTGCTCTGATCTCCCACACCTTCAAAATATGTCAAAGCTTTAATAGAGTGGGATCAGGGCATTACATTAAAAAATCTTCTTTTCCTATCTATACAAAGCTCCCTTGTACTAAATACAGTGTAATTTTAGGCACTCCGTGTCTGTTTTCACTCAGCATTTATTAAAGCCCTGTTACAGGCTGGGCCACAGATGATTTGGTAAGATTCTCATCCTTTAAAAGGTGTCAGGAGGAAACGAAAAGTCCACTAAAAAAAAAAAAAGCCCTAGTACAATTGTGGAGTGCCATTTGGACGACTTCACTGGAAAGGGTCTGGAGGCCTCAGAGCGACACCTCTCTTCCCCACCACGCAGCTCTCACCAGCCTTTGAAATCACACTGACGCACCTGGTGGGAGTTCCCTTCCTTCTTCCCTTAAGTTCTGCTCCTTTATCAAGCACTTCCTGTCCCTGGGACCCTGGGTCCCGGAACCTTCAGGCCCCAGAGATACTGAAGAGAGGGCGAGGCTGAAGGCGTCGCCTAGGAGGCTGTGGCGTGGCCTCTGGTATTCCCCGGGGCAGAGAGGGCTTCAAGGGCTCAAGGCTCACCTGATCGAACTGTGCAGCTATGAGCGAGGGTTCCCATATCTTAGAACCGGGGTTCACAGCCCCGGCTTTCTCTTTCTTGGGTGCCATGCAAAGGACGGGAGGAGCCTTGGCGTCTAAACGGCTTAGGCCGTGCCTACGCGTCCCTGCTACCACAGCAACCGAAGCCACGCCCCGTTCCGGAACTTCCTCGGCTCCCCTCCTGGGCTCACCGCTTCCGTCTCCACAGCAACGGAGTTTGCGAGCGCGCGGCGCTTGGGGGCGGGGTTCCGAGTTACCGGGTCAAAGTTTAGGACTTTTCAGCGGGAGAGCTGCGCAAGTGGTGGAGGGCAGGTCGGGCTGGCTTCTTCTACGGTCTGAGGCGCCGTCTAGAAACCAAATCTCTGGAATCCCATCCAGGACTCCTCCAGCGAGATTTCTTCCGATCCTCAGTGACCTGGATTGGAACACGGGCCCCTTCAGGAGGCAGCCCATGCCGTTTTTTTCCCAACCGCTCTAATCTGCCCCAAGTGCTTCCTATAAGAAGCCAAATTTGTCTCTCCTCGACCTCTGCACTCTGCCCTGGTCTTAGTTCAGCTGTAGGGCCTTAGTAAACAAAGCCAATCACCCTTCCAAGTGACTCCTTATTTAATTGTAGATGGGATTCCTGTACTTCTCTGCCCAAAGGGCTCCAGTTCCTTTAAACTGCCTTTTATTGATTGGTAAGTAGAATATTTCTTTCCCTTTTTCCCGCCCTGCACATCTAAAATATCCTGGTTGGACAAATTTCCCAAAATAATGACAGTAATAAAAGCCATTGTTTCTTGAGCAGTGGTTGTATGCTGTACAAGATTATTTCATTTAATTCTCACAACCACCTTATCCCAGTCCCCAGTGTTTGATTGATGGTGCCAGGATTAGATCCCAGGATAATCTGAGTCACAGATGTAGTGTGGACGATTCCTACACTGTTGTCTACGATTTTAGGCCTGCCAAAATGAGGGATCCCCTCTTCTGGAGCTAGATTTACTTTTGTTTTTTATTGCAGTGAGACAAATTTGAGGACACCCGGGGGGCAGAGCACAATCAAATGTGTCACTGTCTCCTTAGTCATATAAAATGCAGCACTGACCAGGGCTTAACTAGTCATTAAGGCCCTGCACTTGGCCTAGAGGTGAGATGCTTCAGCTATCTCACTGGCCCGGATGAGTGAGGTGATGCAAGCCAGAAGCTTAATTTCACTGGCCACAACGTGAGGAATGGGTGACCTTCCACAGCAGAATGTTCTAAACCTTTTCATTGCTAACTCTTTTAATTTTTTTTTTTTGAGGAATAAATTGAGGGAAGGGGGATAGTGATGTCCAGCCACTAGCATCCTTTTTCATTTACGGGACACTTTTAATGATGATTTCAAGTTTTGTTCATAATCTAGACCATGAAAGGAAGTTTCTCTTTACACTCTAATTCTTTAATACAGATACAGTCAGCCCTCCCATTGTCACGGTTCTTCATCCCTGGATTCAACCAACTTTGGATCCAAAATATCAAAATAATAAATAAAGAAATATACAAATAAAGAAAAATACAGCGTAACAACTATTTTAAAGCATTTACATAATATTAGGTATTATAAGTAATCTAGATAGGATTTAAAGTATAGGAGAGGATATGCATAGGTTATATGCAAATACTAGACCACTTTATTAAGGGACTTGAATATCAGACATTTTTCTATTGGGGAATGTGAGGGGTCCTGGAAGCAATTCCTGGTGGATAACAAGGGACCATTATATTAAGGAAAAACAATTTCTAGAAAGTCTTTCACAGACACTTTACTGAAAAATACAAGTTTTTATTTCTTACTGGAATAAGTACAGTTCATCTTCTTGGGAGGGAACAGATCCTACAGCGGCCTAGCCATAGGGCTAGATAATTTACATCTGGAAGCCCTCTCTTATCTTGAGAATAAAATAACTGATGCATGGTTAGGCCAGAGAGATCTGCCAAAAAAGGATTTTCTTGAGAGTCTCCATAGCAACACCTAGGCTGCTATTAATTTTCATGGTATTTTCTCCAAAATTTTGTTCTTCACTAAAATTTTCTTAGCATTTGTAAGACAAAAATTTTCTTTGTATTATGGCTGGAAAATAAAGTTGTGTCTCTTCCATCCACACACAAAAAAATCTACCTAATCATTAATTATATCATTCTGAATTTTAATCAAGTTTTTCTCATAGTTTTAAACTGGGGGGGAAAAGTTCTGCTTTTTTATTTACAAGGTAGTAAAAAGTTTGTTGGCATTCCAGTATGTTTTATAAAAAATTTAACTAGCTGTTTGTGCATGTCATGCTACATTACTAATTTTCGCTCTTCTTGAATGTGAATGCACACTTCAAAATAAACTGTTACCTACAATCATTTCCGCCAAATCACTAGCAGATGATTAATAAAATAGGTTGCAGATAAGAAAGAGAAAAAATGAAATAAGCAGGAAAAAAAAGTAAAATTAGTGTTATTTAAAAATTGCAGAGATAGTATCACTATCTCTGTATTTCTTACAAGTGACAGCTGTCCAACCACAATACTGGCAGCAATAATTTGTTTGCAATACTTATTGTGACAAAAACTGTCTAGTTGTTTATCAAACATTTCCTTTTCTTTTCTCCTGTTATGTGAGTCAGACACTTTTTGGCCTTCCTTATTCTTAGATATGAACATGTGACTGAGTTCTAGCAAAGTCTGGCTTTGAAAAATGTCTCCCAGCATTGTGTATACCCTTTTAGCTCTATATTGGGGTGGCATTGAAAACCTTATCTCTGAATGATTTCTGTGATACAGAGGTCTCCCCTTCCCCTGAGAATCATCCTGCCCCTCCCACCAAAGGCATTTGCTTGGGACTATTACGTAGGTGAGAATTAAATTTTTTTCTTAAAGCTGCGGAAATATTGAGGTTTACTATAGCAGCCAGGGTTACCATAACTACCCTAACATTATTGATAATTTTCATCTGAGAATCACCTTTTAATAAATCTAACACGAGCCAACCTTTCTGAAACTGCCTGAGAAAACAACCTTGTTACTTTTAAGGAGGCAATACACAATGCTGGCCACTGTGAGAGGCAGGAAGATCTAACCCTTGCCTCCCCACTACCCATTGGTGAGACCTAGTGTGATCCTGAGTTCACCCTTTACCTTGCCTTCCATCTGCATATACAGTACATTCTTTCACACCTTTATCTACTAAATAAATTTCTTACTTTAAACAAGTGGTTTGTGTATTTCAGTAATACAATAAACTAGTCTTATATCACATATACTTAGGAAAAATTTTGCCTGTTTTCAGAAGATAAACCAAGTAGATCTATCGCCTAGCTATCCATATACATACTTTATAATTCTGAAAATGATTTAAAGGAATTGAACATTTTAAAAACCATAATCCAGTATTTCAGGATGGAAGAATGTATTTCTAATATAATCTTTTATAGTTTCCTTGGTAAAGTCCTACCAGAATAAATTTAAATATAGAAGGTTTTCCAAAATTGATTTAAAGAGTTTAAAATAAAGGTTTTATTACAGAATGCTTTTTGCCTAGTTTTGGCCTTTTTCATTATTCTAAGGAAAGTGGTACTCTAGATAATTTATGACACAAAGGGGAAGAAATTATACAGTCACCAAATTTATAAGGGGTTTCATCATAGAATCAGTCTGTTTAATTTCAGAAAATAGGTGTGAATGACAATGTTCATAGGTTTAAGTAGCAAAAGTCATTCAGCCAAAAAGGGACCCTGCCAAGAACAGAAAAAAAGCATTACCATCTGTCATACATTTATGCTTTTTTTGGTATAATAAATTGTTTCCCCCACTAAATATAAGTTGAAACTTTATAAGCATATACTTTACTACATAAATTTTCCCATATGTCAGTGGTTAAAAGAAAACTGTACTATTTGGAGAATTTTCGTTCACATTGGCAGGGTTACTCTTGGTTGGTTTGATTTAGCTTTTCCACTGTGAGTTTGTATTTGATATGTTGAGTTTACCAAAGACTGTCCACTTTTAGGGATGCACAATTTCTTTAGGCTTTGATTACTGCATAAGTTATTTCTTTAAGTATTATGATTTGATCTTATAATTCACTCTTACTCAGGTGTGAAGTCAGCCATATTACTTCTCATACCTGAAAGGTTTAGCCAACTATTGATGCATCCAGTATTTCCACTGTTAGGTAACATCAGGAACTATGGACCAATTCACTTCTAGACCAGGATTCCAGGTGTTTGAAATCCATTTAGCTGCAGCAACCAGCTTGCCTTGGGTTAAGAAGACTTCACAGATGTCTACTGATTTCGCCAGCTGGTAACCTACATCCAAGAACACCTCTCACTATACCTATGTCTTGTTCACACCATGATCTCTGCTTTTCTAACCTTCAAAACAGAGTGCTATAAGCCCTGTCTTTGGGTTTTTATTCTGTGTGATACTGAGGGCTAGGTGTCTTTCAGCTACAGGGTCCAAAACATATGGAGAATATTATATCTGCATTCTATGGTCAGCATTAGCTTCCTATTTATTTTTGAGTGCTATTTAAAGTGTTGACTTTAATCTTTAAAGCCCCTCATTGTTTAGAAGCCAGTTACTCCAGATATCACATCTCTCCCTATGCATCACTGTGGCAATTAAAATCAGCTGCAGGGCTTGCAGTTTGTAATCCCGCATGAATTCTGGGGAGCCTGGGAGTAGATCACTTTCCAGAGAAGCACTTTCCTAAGAACCCTGTTTCCATCAGTGATAAAAACAATATTTGGAGTTTACGGTTTTGGGCTTGAATGTCTTGTCATATGTCTGTAAGTATCTGGAACCATAATTAAGTGCTGTTGATTTAAGTTTTATGTTATTTGTAGTGAGAGAGTTTAGAATACCACATCTACATTTAATGAATCAGAAAAATAACAGATGTACATAGTGAAAATGGACAAAGCTAAAATTCATCTGTTTCATATTTATTAGTGTGGGAGTTTTCACTCTAGTGTTCTCTCAAGTCTTTCTTTGAATCTAATTTTAATGTCTTCAGTGAAGGAATTTGCCCTGAATCCTTAGGGAACCATTTTAAAATCCATAACTCATGGTAATTCATTTCTCTAAATGCTTACCTAAATGTTTGATTCCTTAATGTTTTATCAGATGTCTGTTACTTGTAAATTTGTGCTATGTTAATAACTTTCTTTTTGCTGTATACAAGGTCCAAAAGCTATAGTTGAGGTAAACCTACTTCAGTCTAACAGGCTACACCAAGTAATATTATGCCAGATCATGGAGCAATCTTTTGGAGAGAACAGATGATTGGTAATGAGGCGTTGAAGACCTGGTAGCACTATGTGTGAGGCTTAGATGAAGAGTGGTGTCCACCACTTTTCTTACCCATCTTTCTTCAACTTCTCATTTCTTTTTCCAGCCTAACCCTCAGGCTTCTTCAAAAAATGCAGGATATCACTAGGAAGGTTTCTAAATGACTTCCTAGGAACTTTGTCTCTCACTATGATCTTGTAAATGTTAAATGCAACTGTGCATACTCACATTTTCTATTTTACCATGTATGCCAATTCATGTTTTCATGAATTAATTTTGCTTTGTTAGCTTCCAATTTTTGTGTAATATCCTGTTATGGAAGGAACCCCAACCAAAGGCTATAGGATACTATAGTGCCCCATTTATTGAGAAGGGGTTATCATTCAGTAAGATCTGATTACTTCATTTCCTCCTATATTTCAAGATCATAGCTCATTTGCTTACCTAACAACTATAAAATGCTCTTTCTTAGTATTTTATATTATGTTCATCTCTTGGTTAAAAAAAATGTTTATCTGATTAAGTAAAATTATGTTTCCCAGTTGATTGGTTTGCCATTATAGGGATAAGAATGTTAGAAAAAGAAGGTTCTGGATGGGTTGGTGGCAGGTGAGGAAATTATGATTTTGATTTTAGACATGTTCAGTGTGTGTACCCTTGAGACATCCAGATGTCTCAGGCAATTGGATATGTGGACCTGGTGCTCACAGCAGAGATAGATACGGGTAAATCATCAGCAGATGAGGATGAGTTTGCCTGGAGAGACCACCAAGTGAGCAGAACCTAGAGCTGAGCCTTTAGGAAACTGTGGTTGTGAGGAAGAAAATAGATATGCCACCAAAGAGGTGTGTCACTGAAGCCAAAGGATAGGGTGAAAGCATTTCTAAAATGAGGGCGTATCCAGCAGTGTTAAATGCTACCGAGAGGTCGGGTGACAAAGACTGAAAAATGCTTGCTGGATTTAGGGAAGAAAAGGTCAACAGTAGTTAGCTACTCTACTTTAGCTACATTCACTTGAATGCGTTTCCTATGCAGGTAAATTTTCCTACTGTTCTTGAGTCAAATTGATTTTTAAGAGTGAATTTTTTTTTTTAATTACATTTCCAATACTTTTATATGTAGTGAATTTATGGGCCGAAAGAATTAATACTGTTAAAATGTCCATACTACCCAAAGCAACCTAAAGACTCAATGCAATCCCCTATCAAAATACCAGTGGCATTCTTCACAGAAATAGAAAAAAAAAAAAAAATCCCAAAATGTATATGAAACCACAAAAGACTCTGAATCACTGTAAAGCAAGCAACCCCACACAAAAAGAACAGAGGCAGAGGTATTAATATTATATTACCTGACTTCAAACTAAACTACAAAGCTATAGTAATCAACACAACATGGTACTAGCATAAAAACACATAGACCAACGAAACAGAATAGAGAAACCGGATATAAATACACACATTTACAGTGAACTTATTTTCAACAAAGGCTGCAGAAACACACCCTGGAAAAAGGACAGTCTCTGCAATAAATGGTCCTGGGAAAACTGGGCAACCACATGCAGAAGAACGAAACTCGACCTTTATTTCCTGCCGTATTAAAAAACCAACTCAAAATAAATAAAAGAACTAACTCTAAGACCTGAAACTATGAAAGCACGAGAACAAAACATTGGAGAAATGCTTTAGAACATTGGTCTGGGCAAAGATTTCTTGAGTAGGACTTCAAAAGCATAGGCAAAGGATGCAAAAATGGATAAATGCGACCATATCAAGTTAAAAAGCTTCTGCATAGGAAATGAACAGTCAATAGTAAAGAGACAACCCACAGAATGAGAAAATATTTGCAAACTATTTAAATGACAAGAGATTGATAACTAGACTATATAAAGAACACAAACTACCCAATAGCAAAAAAATAAAAAACACCAAATAATTGGTTTAAAACGTGAGCAAAAGATCTGAATAGACTTTTCTCAAGAGAAGGCATACAAATGGTCAACAGGTATATGAAAAAATGTTCCACATCACTAATTATCAGAGAAATGCAAATGAAAGCCACAACGAAACATCATCTCGCCCCAGTTAAATAGCTTTATCAAAATGACAAAAAATAGCAGATGTCAGTGAGGACATAAAGATGAACTCTCGTGCACTGTTGGTGAGAATGTAAATTAGTACAGACACTATGGAAAATGGTATGGAAGTTCCTCAAAAATCCGAAAATAGAACTGTTGTATAATCTAGCAATCCCACTGCTGGGTATATATCCAAATGAAAGGAAATCAGTATATTAAAGAGATGTCGTCACTCCATAGTCAACGTATGGAATCAACCTGTGTTCATCAGTGGATTGGTGGATCAAGAAAATGGGGTACATATACACAATGAAATATTATTTGGCCATAAAAAAGAATTAACTCGTGTCATTTGCAACTGGAGGACATTATATTAAATAAAATAAGTTAGGCACAGAAGGATAAATATTGTATATTGTCACATATGTGGGAGCTAAAAATTGATCTCATGGAGATAGAGAGTAGAATTATGGTTATCAGAGACTGATTAGGGTAGTAGAGATGGATGGGGAATAAAGAGGCATTGGTTAATGGGTATAAAAATACAGTTAGATGGAATAAAATCTAGTATTCAGTAGCACAACAGGGCAACTATAGTTAATAATATAATTTATTTCATATTTCAAAATTACTGGAAGACTGGAATTGGAATGTTTGCAACACAAAGAAATGATAAGTGTTTGAGGTAATAGATACCCCAGTTACCCTAATTTGACTGTTACACATTGTATGCTTGTATCAAAATAGCACATGTTCCCTACAAATATGTAGGGAATGTAAATTAACACTAATTTACATTCTCACCAACAGTGCACGAGAGTTCGTCTTTATGTCCTCACTGACATCTGCTATTTTTTGTCATTTTGATAAAGCTATTTAACTGGGGCGAGATGATGTTTCGTTGTGGCTTTCATTTGCATTTCTCTGATAATTAGTGATGTGGAACATTTTTTCATATACCTGTTGACCATTTGTATGCCTTCTCTTGAGAAAAGTCTGTTATAACTATTACATATCCCCAAAAAGTAAAAATAAAAAATTTGTTTAAATTGTGTAAGTGGAAAAAAATCATATCTATCATAATACACAGTTTTTATTCTAAACATTTTCATATTTGTAATTTTTTAAAGATATCAGCACTGGCTTCTATGTACAGTATAAAGAAATTTTCACAACATTGGCATCCTTTAAGTTTTAAAATGTAATAGTAAGGAAATTAGCTTATTAAAATCTACTTTGAACATGTTTTGTGAATGCATCAGTCTGAAAAAGGAGGAAGGATTATGCCATATTGAGGGAAAAGCCCTATGCTGCATTTGTGTCAACTTACAAATTACACATTATCAGAAAACTTCCAACAAAGGTTTTACCTTTTGGCTGACAACAATGAATATAAGGAAAGAATATGTTAAAAAAGAAAGCACTTGAAGTCAGACATTAGGAAGCAATGGAAAACAATAAGAAAAGACTCATTCAAAAACAAAGTAAGTTCAGACAATGCACAAGTCAATCAGCAGGACGAATAATGCTTCCAAAGGTGGCATAGGCTGCTTTCTCAGTCTCACTCCACTTTTGAATGAATCTATTCAGGTCTTCTGCTATTTCCTTTATGGGAGCCAACTGTTTCTAACTGCCCACCCAAATAACAGCTTTATTGGCTCTTTCTTATATTTCAACTCTGTACTATATTAAACAAAACAAAACTTCAATCTTTGTCTGTTATGCTTTGATTTTTGTGCTTTACTTTTTCTTTTGTAAATAACAGTGCCTTCTTTATGCTCCCATGTTTTTTTGTTGTTGTTGTTTTAAAGCTGGTTATAATCTTTAGGCTTCTATTTTTGTTCAAAATCAAGTTACACAATTTGCCAATCATCCACATTTTAAAACTTTTACGATTATTTTTGCATAACTGTATGCACTTCACCTGAGCCAGCTGTCTTAATCCTTTAGAGTGTGGCCATTTTCCGCTACTATACTTTTGGGTAATAACCATTGCCAATTTTATCCCACTAAATAAATTCCTCATTTTATTGAAGTTGTTTTTATAAAGCTTAAGGTACTCACATTTATACCCATAATCTCTTCTCCCTCCCCTTTCAGTCTGATAGGCATTTGAAACCCTATTAAGCTATTTGTTATCATAGTTTCTAAAACTCCTTCTGATATTAGCTGTTCCACTTGTCATGTATCCCTTCTTCAACACAGGAGGCTAGTTAAAAAATTAGAGAATCCAATCAGACTGCTGAGAGGCACTTTCAGAGGGCATCTTGTGCTAAGAGAACAACATTCTTTCTCCTGATTTCAATTCCTCGCCCCACTCCTTGCTGGCTGTTTGGTGACCTTGAGCAAATTATTTTACCCCTCTTTCCTTCATTTGTTTGTTTTTTGCTTTTAAAAATGAAATGGGAATAATTATGTTTGCATCATAGGACTGTTGTGAAGGTGAAAGTAGTAGCTGTAAGTTCATAGCACATATTATGTCCTTGATAAATGTTAGCTCATATTTTTAAAATAAATGTTTTATTTTAGAATAGTTTCAGATTTACAGCAAAGTTTCAAAGACAGTGCAGAGGGTTTGCATATATCCACATCCAGTTTCCCCTATTGTTAAAATCTTAAATTATTATGGTATATCCTGTTGTAACAAATGAACTAATATTGATATGCTAACTAATAGTTTTAACCTAATGTCCTTTTTCTGTTCCAGGAGCCCATCCAGGATACTATATTACATTCAGATGTCATGACTCCTGAGGCTCCTCTAGACTGACAATTTCTCCAACTTTCCTTGTTTTGACAATTTTGAGGAGATACGATAATTTGTTTCTCATGCTTAGTCTGGAGTTTTGGGATTGGAGAAAAAGACCGAACGTGAGGTGCCATTCGCACCACAGCATGTCTAGGGTACATGCTATTAACATGAATTATCATCGATGATGTTAACCTTGATGGCCTGGCTGAGGTAGTTTATTGGGCTTTTTCTCTACAAAGTTATTCGCCTCCCCGCACCTTTCCTCACTGTATTTTTGGGAAGGAAGTCACTATGTTCAGCTCATACTTAAGGTATGGGGAATTACACTCCAACATACTTTGGAGACGGCTACTATCTATTCATACATAAATAACTTGAAATTCTTCTGTATGGGAAATTTTCCACCTCATTATTTAGTCATTTGCTTACCTCAGTAGGACTCATGAATGTTTATCCTTTGGGTTGTATTTCAATGTATATCCTTTGAGTTATATTCCAAATTTAACATAATGTTTATTTATTTTATTGTTCAGCTAGTTGCCCTAGCTTTGATAATTGGGAGGTCTTTTAATTGGCTCTTGTGTCTCCTTAATATGCTCCCTTATTGGATTTTTTAAAAAATTTTCTGGCCCCATAGATGCTTCAGGCTCATTCATTTGCATATTCCCTGACCCAGCCCTAGAAGCTGCCAATTTTCCAAGGAGCTCTGGTTCCCTTTCCTGGAGAATGGTTGAACATGCCTGTTGCTACTGGAGTATCTTTTGTTTCTAGGCCCTCTCAGTGGACAGATTTAAGAAATAACCTATGTATACATATGTATATATATACAAAATTACTTTTTTATCTATTTGTGTTTATATTAAGGTAAACATGAGTTCACACTGATATTTCCCACTCTAATCCATATGGTTCATTTTAGCCTGCTAATATTGTATTAGCTATTCATTCATTCACTTATTGTTTCATTCAACACATTTTATTGAGTATCTATTATATGCCAGGCCCTGTGCTCAGCACTGAGGATTAGAGAGCCTGGGTAGATAGTATCCCTACTCTCATGTGGCTTAGAATTCAGTTTATACCTTAAATTTTTATTTTAGTTCTTTGGTACTACCAAGGAATGACACCAATCACAATAGTCTATTTTCACATCTCTCTGCATTTTCCCACCATAGTCCATTCTCCCACTTCCAAGACTGAACTACCTTCTATTGATCATTTTCCTCTCTACTCTCATTTCCTCCATCAGCTCTTTGCCCTGTAGGATTTTCACCTTTCATTAAAACACTCCAGCAGAAGAGTACCTTATATGCTGAATAAGCATATTATACTTCCCATTTGTGTTGCACATTTGAAAGCTCTTTCATGTCTCATTTTTGAGTATAGAATTATTTGAAGAGTGCTAGTGTATTACCAAAGTGCTTTGCCTAGGGTGGCATTGCCACTCACATGTAAATTCATATGGGGTTTGTCATGACCTACTGCTTTCTGGAATTGAAGGCCGTGTGTTCTTCTCTAATGAAGACAATCTGTACTGATGCAAAACCGTACAATACCTCTGATTTTAACGCTTTTCGTTGC
Source organism: Plecturocebus donacophilus (assembly GCA_004027715.1). Taxonomy (NCBI): domain Eukaryota; kingdom Metazoa; phylum Chordata; class Mammalia; order Primates; family Pitheciidae; genus Plecturocebus; species Plecturocebus donacophilus. Next base: position 113,031 of record PVKP010002996.1, read on the forward strand.
TGTTTACTGAAAAGATTTTAATGCTTTAATGATTTCAATGCTTTTCTTTGGTGTTCATTGAAAATCTATAATTATATCTCCTTCACTCTGATGGTCATATATTTGCCTTCTTTTTTCTTGAGTAAACTTTTATTAGTCTTTAAAGCTTATTAAATTTATTATTATTTATAAGTTTATTAAACAAATTTTATTAGTCTTTCTAGTAAAATCTTTGGGCTTGTTTGATCCTCTCTATTGTACATTTGCTTTCTGTTTCATTATGTTTTGCTCTTTTTTATTTCCCTACTTCTATTTTCTTTCTTTTTTTTTTTTTTAAGAGACAGGGTTTCACCATGTTGGTCAGGCTGGTCTTGAACTCCTGACGTCGTGATCCACCCACCTCGGCCTCCCAAAGTACTGGGGTTACAGGTGTGATCCACTGTGCCCAGCCCTTCTATTTTCTAAATTCTGTCCTCAAATTTATAAAGTTGAATGCTTAGCACATTAATTTTAGCCTTTTAAATTTGGTAATATAATCATTTAAGCCCTCATATTTCCCTCTAATTACTACTTTGGCTTCATGTCACCAAGTATTAATATATAGAACATTTAGTATTATTTAGTGCTTTACAATTTCTAATTTTCATTGTAATTTATTTTTTGATCCATGAACTATTAGCATTGTGATTTTGTTTTCAAATGTGTGTGTTTCCCCAGTTATCTCTTTTTGATTGCTATTTAATTGTGTTATGATTAGTTTTTTGAATGATATTAATTCTTTGAATTCTTCATCCATGTCTAATCTGCTGTTTATGCCTATATTTTAATATGAATCTGTTTGCATGAATTTATTTTTCCTTAAATTGATTTTTATTCTTTGCTTCTATATCCTAAAAATAACTAATTCTGTCCAATGATAGAAATACTTTAATATAAAGGCGAGAACCTATATAAGGTGGTAAAATCTCTAAAAAATTCAACCATAGGAATATTCCTAGGAAGAGCCAAAGGTCCTTATCCCTAATCCCCTCCCTCTCAAAACAGACAACTCGCATAAGCCAAAATACAACGGAGGGATCTTCTGGGACTGAGATTGAATAAATCTCAGCATGGAATAAATGTCATTGCAATTAAAGACATTATCTACCACGTGAGAGAGGGATACTAAGCACATATGTGGGGCAGAGGAAATCCTCTAGTCAAAGGTTACACATTACTAAGCAGCAAACTGTACAAAGTCACTTACTGTGGGAAAAGGATAGATATAAAAATGCAGATTTCGGGGGAACTATGCCCTGGATTTATTCTTTTTTTTTTTTTTTCTGGTGCATGGGGACCTACATTGCCTTTGAGAAATGAACA